>PVKN010000198.1:0-95907 GCA_004027915.1 Capromys pilorides | reverse complement strand
TCTGGCTCTTCTTTCTTCTTCACACTGCTAGGGGTTGAACCTAGGGCCTCCCACACACTAGGAAAGCATTCCATCACAGAGTTAAGACCCCAGCTCCTTAAAATTTTTTTATTTTGATAAGAAGAAAATGTTTAAAAAGAAAGGGGAACTAGGGAGTGGAATAAAGGGAAAAGAAAAATGAAGAGAAAAGAAAAAATGAGAAAAGAAGGATAAAATGGAAACAAACTTTGTAAATAAGGAGGGGAAGAGGGGTTGAAGAGAGGGGAGGGAAATGGAAAAAAAGAGGAATCAAAATATACCACAAATTCCCTATGAGGAATGTGATCTTTATGTATATCTAAATGATGTCAATAAAATTAATAAAAATTCTTTAAAAAATTCTTTAAAAAATATAGAGTCTCACTAGGTTGCCTAGGCTGACGTTGAACTTGGGATCCTCCTGACTCAAGGTCTTGAATAGCTGGGATTACAAATGTGCACTCCACACCTGGCTATCTTCTTTTCTTCTTAATAGGTCATTCATATTTTAAGATCTCCTTTCTTATTTATGCTGTGTTCTGTGTAAATTCTCGAGTATTAATTTATGATTCACTAAACTTCTCATTGGCCATGTCTAATCTAAAATGTACCCAATTATTTATCTCCAAGGAGTATATGCTTTCAAGTCTCTAGGGTTTCCAATTGGTGTCCTCTCCCCCCCAACAAAGTCTCACTATGTAGTTCAGGTTGACCTTGAACTCACTGTGTACCAGTTGGACTCATACTTGTGACAATCCTCTTATTTCAGCCTCCTGAATGTTGGGATTACAGATGTGCACCCATCATGCCCAGCCTGGCTCTTTTGCCTATTTATCTGTTCTTGGTATTTGTTTTATTCTCCTCTCCCCTCCTGTCCCCTGTCCCCTCCTGCCTCTTTCCCCCTTTTCCCTCCTCCCCCTCCCTTCCCCTCCCCTCCCCTCCCCTCCCTTCCCTTCTGTTTCCTTTCTTTTACTGTGCTGGGTACTGAACGTGGAACTCAGAATTTTGTATTTGCTGGGCAAGTGTTCTAATGCTGAATTATACCTCAGCCTTTTTTATTCTTTTCTTTTGAGACAAGGCCTTGCTATGTTGCCCAGGCTGTCTTTGAACTCATGATCCTCCTGCTTCAATCTCTAGTGTTGCTGAGGATATATACATGGCTTTCGTATTTCTCATTCCTTTTCACAAATGTTATTTTTTCTTTCTTTTAAGATTTTCGAACAAGTTTATGCTAAGCTGCTTCAAGATTACTCTGTTTATATTTCCTGCACTAAGTCAGGCTGATCTTGAATTCACTATGTAGCCCAGGTTGGCCTTAAACTCAGCAATTCTCCTGTCTCAGCCTCCCAAGTGCTAGGATTATTGCCATAAACCACCTTGCCTGGCTGTAGTGGTTGAAGCATTGTGTCAACTTGAGAAGTTAATAACTTAACTAAATAGACTTAGCAATTGCACAAGTTGGGATGTGGGGGCCCCTCCCCAGGGCGTGAAGGCCTTATTCTAGAATGACTTATCACTTAAAGAATATAAAAAGGAACTGAGAAAGGATGGTGGGTTCTGCTTCCTTGGAGGAGCTCTGGTCTTCACAGTCAGTGTGGAAGGAAGGGAGAGAGGCTTGCTAGCTTCTGTTGCATCCGCTTCCACTCTCTTTGCTGTTTTTTTTGCTGCCCAGAATGGCTGCTCTCTTCCATGTGCTACTCTGCCTTAGAACCAGCTATGTATGGACTAAAACCTCCACTAATTGTGAGCTAAATAAACCTTTCTTTCCTTAGTTCTGGGTGTTGTGTATTTTGTCCTAGCAATGAGTGATAAGTAACCAAGACACTGGCTCATTAAGTATATCCTCTAATTGTTAATTCTGCTTTTGCATCAGTATTTATGCATTTAAAATTATTATTATTATTATTTGTATTTTAGGGAAGAGTCTACAGAGTGTTCAGGGTCTCACTACTAGATTGGACTTGTAGTGATCTGCCTGTTTACGGCCTCCCAAGAGCTGGGATTACAGGCGCATGCCACCATGCTCAGTCTCAATTGCCATCTCAGTGTGCTTTGAGGGCAGGGCCAGCACAGCAGGCCTGAGGATTGAACTCCTGACCCCTGTGGCTGCTTGCAAGTGCTTTAATCTGCTGGGCTATTTGGCTGGCCCAGTATTTATGCATTTTGAAGTTTTACTCTGCAAAGCTCATCTACAGAGGCAGTTTTTTCCTGTTTTCTCATTCCTGAACTATAGGTTTTACAGTTGCTCTTATCAGTTCCCTTAAATCTACAGTGCAAAACCAGGCCTTAGGTACATTCACTGTTTTCTAAAACCTTGGTTTGTATCTCTTTAATGTTCTACTGCCTTGGTTTGGGCTCTTATAATAAAATTCCATAGATAGGGAGCATAAGGGACAGATGTTAACTGCTCTCAGTTGTGGGGGCTGGGAAGTCAGAGACCAAGCTGCTGGCCAACTTGGGATCTGGGGACCCCTCTTGTGGCTGGGTAGACAGTACATCAGTGTTCAATGACAGAAAAAGCTGTCGTCCTCTTCCTACTCTGGCACTAATTCCATGGTGAGGGACCCACTCTCTGACTTACCTCAGATCTGATTATCTGTCAACACCTCCTGCCAGCACAGGAGGGGTCACAGCCTCAGCATATGCATGTGTTTGCATGCGAAACTTTCTCCCGTAGACCACTTGTGGCTGCTGTGGTTCCCATGTCCTCTTGCCATCACAAGGTGTTTAACACCATTTCAAAGATCCTTATGCCAAGGAGTAGGGGGTGTCACTCAGTATCGTGAGCTTCTCTTCTGCCCATCCCCAGCACCTGTCCTTAGGGAAGACCCCGCGGCAATGGCATGGTGAAGTGGGAACACTAGATGTTCCGATCTGCTGAGGAGGACATCTCCCATCTGTGAAGTACGGTGTGAGCTCCTGTGCTCCCAGTACCCTTCCCTAACCAGCAGCCCTAGCACACTATGAGGAGGGGAAGCACTCCAACATTGCTCCAGACACAGCGGTTTTATTTCCTCCACTCAAGATTTCCTTGAAAACAGGGCATGATAACACATGCCTGTGATCCCAGCACTCTGGGAGGCTGAGGCATGTGAATTGCAAGTTGTGCCTGGCCTAGGAAATTTAGCAATTTGAGACCCTGTCTCAAAAATCAACCAACCAACCAAGCAACCAATAAAACAAACAAATACTCCCCACCTCAAAGAAAAAAGGAGTGTTGGATATGTAGCTCAGTGCAAAGGCCTTGGGTTCATACCTCAGTAGTGAAAACACATTCACTATTGAGTGCTGGATAGGACAACGGCTGTTCTCTGGCCCCTGGGTCAAGTTTCTAAAATGCTAGGGCCTGACACAGCTGCTAACTAGCACATATCTTTTTTTTTTTTAAGCACATATCTTTTGAGGTTCTCATTTTATAGTTTTTCAAACTGTTTCCTTGAGCATGTTCAAAACCCTTGCAACTGGGTAGCAAGGCCCATGTTGTTATTGGCCCCATTTTCCAGAGGAAAGGCCTAGAGTCCGGATGGACAAGGGTGATACTTCTTGAGGCACAGCATGCGTATAGCTTACCAGGGAGTATAATGTGGTTTCAGCTGGGCACTCTGGGCAGGGTAGAAAAAGTCTGCATTTCCAATAGGCTTCCAGGAGTTGTCGCCTCACTTCACTTGGTCAGGTAGCTACCTGTCCTCAGTGTGGCTCTGGCCTGTGCCTATGTCTGCCCTTCCCATGTAGGACCCTACAAGCCCAGCCTTTATGCCCTGGTAAGAAAGAGAGGTGGAAAAAAAAAAGAGAGAGCGGTGGAGGAAGGGAGCTTTGTCCAGGGAGAGGCGCTGTTTCTGGCCGCCCCTGTGGAGACTTTGCGAGGAAGAGGACCGAGGGATTCATCCAGCGCTGCAGCCAGCCAGCCGTCAGTGGGTCTGTTGGAAAATTAATTTTTTAATTAAAAACATCTTTTTTTGCTTCTTCTTTCTCCTTTGCTTTAATGTCTCAGTCTGGAGTAATTATGAGTCACTCTGGGGAGACTGAACCTTAGAAAAATTGTTGGTGCAACTGCCAAGGAATTCATCCCTTTAACTTGAGCTCAGACTTTGAAAACAAGAGAAAGGGAGGAAGAGAGGAAGGGAGGGAGAGCTTCCCAGTCTCCTCCTGGCAATAAAACTGATCACAGCCTCTGGGAGGCCAGGTGAGCTCCAGGCAGAGCTGAGGTGGAAGGCTGAGGATTCTACCCCCAAGCTGTCCCTGTGCCGTCCCACCTCTAGCCTTCCTCTGGTCTAGTGTGGAAGGGAGAGGGTGTCTTAGATGGGGACCTGAGTGCTTTCCAGGGCCACCCCTAGTGTGAGCAGAGCAGATGGGGACAGGAGGTGCAGCCTAGCCCTTGGAAACTCTGGATATTGGGGAGCACCCCAGAGCCTTTGGGAAGCTAGAACTGGGCTCTGTCCCTGGCTGCTGTCAGTCACTGGCTGTGGGTCACCCCCTGGGTTGGCAAGTGTGACCCCCCTCAACCATGTCATGAGTGAGCTACACTGTTCACAGAGCAGGGAAGTTTCTGTCTTTTCTACACTGTCAGGATTTATTGAATAACAATAAATTCATGAGCTCCATCAGTTTCATCAGCTTCAACTTGCTGAGTGCTCTAGATTTCACTGGATAGCTGTGGGCTGGGCAAGCTCGCATCTTTCGTTCCGATCTTAATTACGGATATCGACAGCACAGCAGTCACATTTTACACCTTGGCACATGGGTCACAAAGCAGCCAAGAGAGGGTTGATCATGGTCGGGGATCCCAAGAGGCAAAACTGGCACAGGCAGAGCCTGCATAGAGGTGGCAAAGTCTCGGCCAGTGGCCAGGTCAGATCACAGAGCTTGTGTGAGGCCCATAATGTGTTCAAAGCTGAGCCTGGCAGTGGAGTGGCTCGTGTCAAGCAGAGGTGCTGTGGGCTAGGGATATAGCTCAGCAGTACAAGTGCCTGCTTAGCAAGTGCAAGGTCCTGAGTTCGATTCCTAATACAAAAAAAAAAAAAAAAAAAAAAGAGAGAGAGAGAGATGCTGGGGTAAGCTGAAGCTGAGGAGCAGAGGATCAGAATGTGTCACTTGTCACTGTGACTTGCAACACATTCATCGGGTGACATGATGAGATGACAGAGGTGCTGCCACTGTCCTGCAGTGCTGGGTGACTTTTGCAGAGCCCAGGGGCGGGGGTTACATCTGCAGTGATACAGTGTATCCCAAAAGCCCACCTGGGTTCCTGTGGTGTGACTTTCATATGTCACATGCCCACGTGCTCCTCCTTTACTGTAGTAAGATTATGGATGGTAATTTTTATAAGCATGATTAATTGGTCAATTGGTTTGTGTTTTATGGTTACAATAGGGTGTTATTTTTCTCAGTATGTTTGATATCCAATATCTGGTGGCTGTCATCAAACCATTTTGCCTTAGCCTGCATCAAAAATGGCACCATCTGGGCCAGCTAGATAGCTCAGTGGATTAAAGCACCTGCTTAGGCAGATGCAGGGGCCAGGGGTTTGGTCCTCTGCTTGGCCTGCTATGCCGGCCCTGCCCCTGGGGCATGCTGAGATAGCAGTTGAGACTGGGCATGGTGGCACGTGCTTGTAATCCCGGCACTTGGGAGGTTGAAAAACAGGAAGGATCACTACAAATCTGATTTGTGTAGTGAGACCCTGTAGACCCTGTGCTAAATACATAAAAAAAGAAAGACAAAATGGCACCATCCACTGCCACACAAGATGGAGTCACTCAGGACAAGGCACGACCTGATGGCTACTGCTCTATAGCACACAGAGCAACTCAGCCTGCTCCTGCTCAGCTTCCTCCCCAAGAAGCTGGGAAGAATGTTCCAGAGAAGGGTGGGTAAAGGCTGAGAGGCTAGGAAAGGAGGCTCAGAGCTGGGCATGCCTGGCTTCTTCCAGCAGGGGCATCAGGCCCCACTGTCTTCAATCAGCCCAACCATGACCACAACTTGAGACTGTGAAGGTGAGATTCAGGGATCCTACTGGGGCCCACCTCAGTTTGGCTTCCCTTAGTCTTCCCAGGGCTGCCATGTTTCCTGCCCGTCTTTGGGGCTTGCAGTTTATGGAGCAGGCTTTCGTGGGCATCCTTAATGCCCTCCACCCATCCAGCTGAGCCATCAAGGCTGTAAGCTTTCTGGCAGCTGGCCAGGAAGCCCTGGAGCAGTAATAGTCCCTCTTGGATCTGCCTGCCGCATGAGCAGGCAAGGGAAAGCCCCCAGCTAGTGTTTCTTTCCCCTAAAGTCCAGGCTATTCACTAACAACCTGGAGGCCCCTGAGCCTGAACGCTTCCCTGGCACCTCTCCTGCCTGGCCTTAGATGGGAGCTCTTGAGAGTAGAGCTGCTCTTCTCTGGGTCTCCTAAACTAAGCTCAGGGCAGGACACAGAACATGGGAGTCACGTTGGTGCATGCTGTGATTCGAATACCAAAGTCTTTCTTCTTCTCTTGGAGAGACTTATACTTGTCAGCCTCTGGCTGTGACACGGGCCCTACCTGAAGGCAGGCAGTGAGGAAGGAGCAAACAGACCCTGTCCTTGAAGGTCAGTAAGCCGAGAGCAGGGTGGCAGGGCTGTGACAGATGGTGTGCAGGAGGCTGGAGGACTGGAGCAGGCTCCCTGGGCAGGGTGTTCTGAGAAAAGTGGCGAGGGGAGGTGGAGGGAGAGCCAGCAGAGGGAGAGCTGGCTCTAGTCTCTGTGTGATGCAGAGGCCCCAGGGGATGAGGGCTGCACTATATAGAACCTGCTGGCTGCGTGATGCAAGGGATAGGACTGAACAGTCTAGGGGCTGCAGGCTGGGGTTCCCAGGTCTGCACCAAGGACTCATCCCTCTTTTCTCTGGCTTGACTTTCCTCACCTGTCCAATGGGTACTGGGCTGCATCATCCATCAGGCCCCTACCGTGTAGAAGCTCTGTGCTGAAGCTCTGTGGCCAGGGAGTCCCAGATGTGTTCTGCTGGATCTTAACCCACTTGGTTCCAGAACCCGGGAATGCAGCCTGCTTGACTGGGATCTGGAGGGAATAGGACTAAAAGTGGACTCCCTCACCCGCAGGAGTTTGTGCTTCTGAATAGCCTAGGCCCAAGGGGAGATTTGAGCTGAGGACTGTCTTTTTCCAGGATCCAACAGGTCCCTGAGGACAGCCAAGCTGTACCATCTCTGTCCTTGCACAAGTCCACTGGCTTCTCCAGCCTATAAGCCTTGCCAGCCAGTCTGCTCATGCCTTCCCTCCTGTGAGGCAAATGTGACCAATCACGTTGGCTTGGTTTCTCGGTTGCTAGGTGCTGCAGGCTGCCTCCGTGCTGCTGAGGGGGCACGCGTTCAGAAGTCCAGCACTGGTTTGGAGCTGGCCAGGGCTCCAGGAAGGTGGATTTAAGGTGCCTGAGGGTTCTCCCAAACAGCCAGACTGCAGGCACTCAGAGGAAGCCCCTCTGGGGCAGTCTGGAGGGGGCTTCCAGGGCTTCCACTGAGAAAGGCTTGCCTGTCCCAATCTCAGATGTCTTTTTTTCCTCCCAGAAAGGCCTCATCAAACCCTGCCTGCTGCCTCCGCTCTTCCAGAAGCCTCCCTGTCTTGATGCCAGCCCTACCACTGCCCTGCACTTCACCCTGCTCCCCTGTCCCCCATAGACCCATAACTCATGGAGGTGTTGGAAAACTGTGTCTCCTCCCAACTGGAGTCCTGGCCCACACAACGTTCTGTGGCTCCAGATGCTGGGTAGAAAGAATCCAAGAAACTTGGTGGGAAAATTCAGGAGAAGGGGACAAGGTCTCAGATGGGGAGCAGAGGTTTGTGGTGTGTGTGATATCCTGCCTGTATGCAGGTATGTGCCTGCCAGGTATCTCCATGCATGTGTGCATGTGTGTAAGACAGAGATAGTTGCAGGTCTTCCTGTGGCTTGGACTTATGAATTTCCTCATCTCCCCACTGTTTCTCTGTGAGGAGTCTTGGGTCCCAGGTTCTGAACCCATTTTCCAGCTGGTCCCACCTCATCCAGCACAGCAACTTCCTGATGGCAAGTATTATTGAGACTTCTGCAGGGTGAGACAAGCTGCAGAGCCCTCTGTCATCTACTCCCATCCCCAGAGCCCCTAGCAGCCCATGTGTTCCTGGTTTGACCTTTACTTAAGGTCCTGCTTCAGTGATGTGCATTCAAAGAGCCCACTGCAGCTAGAGGGAGGAAAGGCCAGTGCTGCCCCCATCTCTTGATCCTTGGAGCAGCCTGGCATCCTTTTCGGTGCCCAGGTCAATCCTGTCAGGTGCAGCCCAGATTCACGCCAGGCCTGCCCATGTATCCTGGGCTCACTGATGTGGGATAGCAGGAGGTGGTCTAGGCCAGGTGGACAAGGTGGCCTTGGCTTAGGCCAAGAGCTCTGCTCCTTCTGTGCCTTCCTGTTCCTATGTCTGCAAGATGGGAGCCACAGTGCCTGAGGTCAGACAAAGGCACAGAAAGGGGCTCTGGGGATGGTGGGGTGCTGGGCACCCACTGTGCTGGCCAACTGGGGCCTGGATCCTTGAGGTATCTAAGGGTAGAAACCAGATCTGGCTCACATGTGCTTTGAAAAAATTAAAGCCATGGCCAGCATTTTAAAAAATTATTATTATTAGGGTTGGCTCAGCCTGCTCTGAGTGAGGGGCTGGTGCAGCATGTGGTGCCGGGATTGAACCGTGGTCCCTGCGGTTGCCTAAGCTTGCCTAAGCAAGTGCTTAAGACCACTGAGCCATCTCGCTGGCTCATGGCCAGCATTTATTATTATTATTATTATTATTATTATTATTATTATTATTGTTATTTATTTTTTTAATTTTTAATAAGAAATAACAATATGATAGTTTCAAAACATATTAGTAGTGCATTCATAACAATTGATAAATTGAATATTGTTGTCCTGTGGCCAGTATTTTTGAAATGTATATTTTCTGAGCAAAGTCTAGATTGTGGCTTCTTTTGAAAGGTCATAAGTCCTGGTAGGCTGGGGTAGCTGGGGACTTCAGGCCAGGCTTGTGCTCTGTGGTCCCTCTTTAGTGGACCAACTGTCACCTGCCTGCTCCTTGGTGGGTGGCGCTGGTGATGTCTGATCCTCCAGAACAATTGGCACTGTGGAAGGGTCTTATGTCCAGGCAGTGCCCTGGGCAGGGGACTGCAGCCAGGTAAGGGTTGTGCCCTGGGTATGACTGCTTTTCCTCTCCCAGAGAATCTGATACCTGGATCACTGCTTCCATGGTGGGTCCTCCCAAAGCCAAGATCCAGCATCTTCTCTGCCCATCTCTCCACCAGGTTCACCTGTCCTCAGGTAATGATCTGTGCTATGAGCAGCTCAGTGGGGTCAGCTCTGTGGGCAGGCCAGAGAGTGGCTTTGATCCTCCTGGACAAGAGTAATCTAGAGTTCTGGGCCTGCTCTCCTCAGCTGTGTGACCTTGGAAAATAATTTAATCTCTCTGGGCCTCCTCTGAAAACTCCTGCTTTGACAGGTTGTCGGGAGGACCAAATGGCACTGTGTGTGAGAAAGTGGTCTGGCATGGGCCAAGAACTTGGCAGGGGCCCAGTGGGTGCAGAAACAACAATGCAAGGGTCCCCAGCAGAGTGGCTTTGCAAAGGTTACTTTGCAGCAAGGCCCTATGTCTCAGCTGGCTGGGGCTGGATATGGTGGCAAGGGTGAGGGGCCTGTGTCCAAGCTGGTGGTGGACCTAGAGAATGTAGGAGTAGGGGAGTAAGGGCAGAGGTGTGGCCCTCTCCTCTCATTGTCCCCAGGTTGGTGCTAAGTATGTACTCTTGTCCCAGGAGCTGGACCTGCTCCTTAAATGGGAGAACTACTGCTTTTCTGACTTTCCCCTGGGATGGGAATGTGGGGTGTGGAGGAACAAACAGTTTTCAGGGTTAGTTTGACTTGAGAGTGGCCTTATGAGCACTGTGAATGGGAGCCCCCTATTAAACCCCACTTTTATCCAGGTACACAGGTGTCTTCCAGGTACCTGATGGGGAAGGTGGGGCTTCAGGACCGAGGGGTGTGCACAGCCCCTGGAAGGGGCCCTTTGCCCTCTCCCAGCACTGCCATCCAGCTGTCTCCTCTCTGCAACCATGAAGACCACCACCCTCTCTCGGGATGTGCTTTCCCGCACCATGGGACAATGTAGATATATATTTGGTGTGGTTGCTTCTCAGAGAGGGGGTTGCCCAGGGCAGATGATGATAGTGGCCATGCTGGTGGCAACTGATGACATTCACTGAGCATCCAGGCTAGTCACCTCCAATTATGTGCCTACCAGCCAGATCATTTTATTGAGGCTCATACATTTTTGGGTTTAGTTTGGGGATTTTTTTGAGGCAAAGCCAGGCTTGTCTCTAACTCATAATCCTCCTGCCTTAGCCTCCCAAGTGTTGGGATATGTCCTTTACATGAAAGTTCAGAGGGTGGAGCCACCCACCAGAAGGCGAGGTGTGCTCAGTCATGGTTTTCACAAAACTCTAAGGAACACTGGCACCCATATATAAAGAGGAACTTCACAAACTGAAGGTGTTGGTGTCCTTCCTGGTTTTAAGGAACGTGCCCAGAGAACCAGGCCAAATTCAGGACCTCCAGGCTCTACCAGAGGAGGTATCTCAGGACCCTGAAGAGTACCACTGACAGCCAGAATGCAGGGACATGAGGGAGGGGCTTTTGGGAATTGTCAGATCTTGAGAAAATATGGTGTGGATGAAACAGGCCTGGCCCAAGTCACTCTGTGGGTCACAGCTTCATGTTTCTGCATGGCTCAGGGCTATGTCCCCAGAACAGGGCAAAGACAGAGCAGCCTAGGCTACCTGCCTCTGTGCCGTCTGCTGTGACACAGGCATTCATGTTTGCAGAGAGTGCTTGCAGTCAGATGTGCTCCACACCATCCTGTCTGGCTTTGGCCAAGCAGGCGGCACCTGGCATTTGGGTAGGTGGGATAGTGAACGGTCACAGTCACAGCCTCTGCTGCCTCTCTGTCTTGGGTGTATGACCTGACACTCTCTCGTCATGAAATGGTGATGATAAAGCATTTCCTTCACAGACTACTCTATGGGAGAATTAAGTACCACATATGCACTACACTTAGAGTGACAAGATGTTATCATCATTTTTTAACCTTGAACATTTCTGTCCCAGTTTTGATGCATGGCCAGGTTCTTCCATGGTTCTCCTAGTCTTGCCCCAAGGCAAAGGCTGGGAAGAGGCAGATGTTCCCTGGGATCAGAAACTAAAGCAGCCTCTCTCAAGATGTCAAATAAGTGTGAGCTCTGGAGCTCAGAGGTCCCATTGCCCTAGGCCCTGGACTCAGACAGGCTAGGCTCACACTAGCTTTCTCCCCTTTCTTTTCTCACAGTAGTGTCAGGCATGGCCTTTGCGGCCAAAAAGTCCTGGGCTCAAAACTTGGCTCTGAGGCTTCCAGGCAATGATGTTAGGCAGATCAGAATCTCTGAGTCTGCTCTACTCAGGGCACAGCAAGGATTGAAATGGGCACCACAGTAACAGGCTGGACATGGGCATGCTGTAAGTGTCTTCTAGCAGCAGCTGTCACCTGGGTGTCTTCCTAAGGTTTCATGCTGGGTCTCAGCCACTCCCTTCTCCCTGGTGGGGGTGAGCCATTTGTTCCTTGATTTGCAGGCTTAGTCCAGTTAGTGGGCTCAGAGACTTTGGAGCTGGCCCAAGCTCTACAGGAGGAAAGGCCAGGCTCAGGGGTCCAGGCATGATCATGTCTTTGGCCTTCCCTGGCACCCCTGACATCCCATCTCAACCTGTTCCAGAAACAGGGTGTGAAATAACATTTGCCTTAGGAACAGCTTGGGATGAATAAGCATAAACTGAGTGGGTTCCAGGCCTTATCACGCAAGTTATCTCATTCCTACTTAGCACTGAATTAGCTTCTACTTGATGTCTGGTAGGAAGCAGTTACACATGTTTTGTTATTCAATTACCCAGTGGCCTTTGGAAGTAGTTATTAGTACTAATTTTATTTTACAGGCAAGGAAACTGAGGCCCAGAGGGACTGGCTGATGCTTAGGCCACTTAGGAGGGAATCTTGTGATCCCAGGGGGGAAGAAGTGAGTTCAAGCTTATGATGTGCTTAGCATAGTGACTAGATGTCCAATGAAAGGAGACTGTCACCTGTCACCTGTCACCTTCGACTCCAGTGCCCAGGGAGTACACTGATTTGCACCAAATGTATGATTTGCATTTGGACCATGCTGGCTTCTCAGGCACTGAGAGCTGAGTGGGGGACATGAGAATGGCCCCTGCCTCCATGGTGGCTAAGATCCTATTCCGTTCACTCCAATGGACACATCCAGGCAGGACTTCTGGAGTTGTGCTGTGGAGTCACCATGAGGCCGTTTGGTGGCCACAGGGGCTCACTAGTAGATGATGTACTTGGCCTAGGAGTTGAGCACAGTGCAGCCCCTGATCATGGGTGGGGGGAAGTGGCCAGAGCTTCAGAACAACTGAGTTCCCTTCTTGCTTTACAATCTCCCTGGAGCCCACCTGGGCACAGAGGCCTGGCTTGCAGTTCAGCTATTCGGACAACTGGCTCTGGCTTCAGTGTCATCTATAGTATGAGAGGGCAACAGGGCTGGCTGTTCTGTGAGCACACTCCCAACGCATGTGATGCAGTCAGTGCTCCAGAGAACCCTGATTCTCTGCTCTGCCAGCCCTGTAGAAGGGGATGGAGCTGAGGGAAGGCACAGAAGTCCTGGGGCAGAACAGAACTGGGGAAGCTGGCAGAGTAAGCTGTACTAGGTGGTTCCCAGCTCCCCAGCTTGAGCAGCTTGGGGTGTGTGCTCCACTGAGATAGAGATAAAGGGTAGCAATTGTGGATATGGGAGGGGTGAAGAAGTTCTAGTTTGGATGCAGTGGATTTAAGATGGGCCCTCTTGGCCAGCAGGGAGCAGGGCTGAGATGTGATCCAGGGACTTGGGTTCTCTGTAGCATGCTCCCCCCCACCCTGCAGAAGTGCTCTGTGTATAGTGAGGCTACTGAGGGCTGGGAAGGTCAGAGAGGACTTATGTGGGGGCTCACAGGCCAGGCTTTTGGAATGTGATTAGATTATGGGGTTCAATAGCTGAACTGCTATTAGGAGGTGGGGCCTTGTGGGAAGAGGTGGTCACTGGGGGTGTGGCTGGGAAGGGTCTGTCTCTGCCTCTGTCTCTGTCTTGTCTCCTTCCTTCTCTCTCTGCTTGCCTGCCATTATGCCCTGAGCAGCTTTCCTCCACCCAGAACTCCACCATGTGGCCCTGGCTTGGAGCCAGCCAACTGTGGACTAAAACCCCTACAAACTCTAAGATAAAATAAACCTCTTCTTTAACCTGTGGGTGTTGGGTATTGAGTCCCAGCAGTGAAGAAAGTGATCAAGATGACCACAGAAGATCCTGCTCTTGGCCTGGAGTCTGGCATGGGGGCAGGAGCCTTAGAGTAGTGGGACTTAATCTTCCCCCTCTTCATCCCATCTATGGTCAACTGCAAATAAAGAGACAGTGAGATCTCTGAGACTCTAAGCCGCCGAACTCTAAGCCAGGATTGTTCCTTTCCTAGGTAGATTTGCCTCCAGGTACATAGAGGGTGCCCCAATGAGGCAGATACCCTGTGCAGCTACTTGGCACCAGTGGTCAGGCTGCACCTGGAATATCTCTTGATCCCCAACTGGTTGGGTGCCACATCAGAGAGTCCCTGTGCCTTGTGCTCCTGCTCTTCCATTCCACACAGAGGAAACTTATTGAACTCTTGTTTCCTGGGTGGAAGGGGCTGTAGACTCTTGAGGGGACTCTTTCCCTTGCTTAGCAGGAGGCCCCTGTGCCACGTGGCACGAACAGAAGGAAAGGGAGCTTCAGGGCATGCCAGGCTGCAGCAGTGGCTGCAACAGCGGGTGCCAACCACTTGCAGTGAGTATGCAGTGTCAAATGGGGTGCATTACTCTCCCTGCAAATTAAAAATTAAAATTAATCAAACACTCAAATTGATTTCCTTCCCGTCTGTTTGCTTGGCTGTGCCAGTCAGATACTGGCTTGCCCACTGGGCCCGGTGCATCACAGACTCATGCCAGGGCTGGTGGCTCAGCCTCCCTAGGGTTTTGGGAAGGCCAGGAGGACTGTAGCACCAGGTCCAGCCTCAAGAAAATAGGGAATAGTCAACTCATCCTGGCCCTGAGGCTGGGTGTTGTGTCCCTGAAGGAGGCACTGGGAAGGAGACAGGACTCTGGGGAACACTCCTTGGTTCTCACTGATGGACACATGCCCCTGACCCAGTTTGCTTTGTTCTCCTGCCTCAGTTTCTCTGTGTAATGAGAGCATTGTTTTAGCACTGGTCTCCTTACCCTGCCTCAGCTGGCTGGAAGCCCTGACATCTACTCTCCCCAGCCTGTCCTGTGTGTGCCATGCAATAGCCATGTACCCTAGTGGCAGGTGGGTCCCCTGGGAAGCAGCTGCTGAGGGAGATCAGCATACAGGGTGTTTATGCAAAATGAATAGGTGAGGGACAAGTGGACTCCATACTGAGTTGTCCCTGCGGGACTGTCTGCACAGAGCAAGAGGGACAGGCACTGCTCATGCCCTGCAGCAGGAGGCATCTCCTGGTCTCCAGTCCCTGAGGCAAGAGAAGGGTCCTGTAGGCTCAGGGTCTTCTGATCCTGTAGTGTCCTCTGTGTATAGGGTGTGGGGATTCTCTAGGTGGCCCCCTGGCAAGGGACAGCTGGTAGCAAATGGTACTGATTGCTGGAAAAGCCTTCATGTTCCTTGTCCCTGTCAAGTCTCACCCTTTCCTTCTTTGTGTGTGTGTGTTGATTGCTATACTGGAGATTGAAGCTGAGGTCTTTGCACTGAGCTACATCCTGGTCCTCTTAAAAAAAGGGCCTTACTAAGTCACCACACTGCCCCAGCTTGGCTTGAGCTTGTGATCCTCCTGCCTCATCCTTCCAGAGGGTGGGCCTATAGGTGTCACCACCACGACTGGGTCCACTCTTCTATTCTTTGGTGGAAGATCTCTTTGCATCCTTCTCTTGCTAGACCCAGTCATCCTTGCACAATGTGTAGGGGTCTCTGTGTCCTGACTCTGCACCATCCCACCAGCCCTTGACTTGGGTTCATCACACGCAGGGTGGAAGCTGGGCCCTCTGGCTGAGGCTGACACAAAGCCTGTGGTCCCAGACTGAAAGCAAGAAGAGGAGAGATGTTGGAGTTCAGAGTGAAATGGCTGCCTGCTTCGATGGTGGGAACTCTGGGGAGGACTATTTGTGTTGCCTGCTGTCCCTGGGGGCCCACCTACAGTCCTGAGAAGACGTCCCTAGAGGTGAACAGGGACAGAACAGGCAATTCTGTGAGCTCATCTCCCTGAGGCCTCAGGAAGTCTGGCATGAGCCAAGGAAGTGTCCCAAGAAGGAGGGACAGGGGACCCAAGGGAGTCTTGGGGACAGCTTTAGGGTCAGAGCTGGAAAGGACCAGGACAGGAGTGCGTGCACCTTTGCTCTGAGCCCTTCCTTGTCAGCTCCCAAGGAGCAGAGGAGAGCACTGAGGCAGAAGCTGCACAGGGTCCACCAACACTGAGGTCTATCTAAGGGCTCTGGGGAGCTTTGTGCTGGGTGGGGACCGAGATCTGGTTCTTCCCTGTTCTCTCACCGCAGCAGCCGCCTGGGCTTCTGCACTCCCAGATTCCGTCAGCAGGGGGAGGCTGTGCTGCGCCGGCTGCGGATGGAGGCACAGAGCCTGAGACTGGGGGTTCGGAAGCATCTCTGCCTGCGTGTGGTGGTCCAAAGGTGAGGGTGAGACTTGTGCTTACAGTTTGCAAGTGGCATCCCTGAACTAAACTCAGACTGCTTGATTCAGTGAGTCTCCTAAACACACCTGGCACCCCTATTCTCATGTCCTGATCTTCGCACATGCTCTTCTCTTTTGCAAAAAATACCCATGCTGTTCCTTCCATCCCATCAACTTCTTCCTCTTCTTCCTTTTTTCCTTCTCCTTCTCTTTCTCTTTCTTCTTCATGTATTTGGTACAGGGTCTCACTATGCATCTTGGACTTCTAGTGATCCTCCTGTCTCAGCCTCCCTAGTGATGAGATTCCAGATGTGCATCAACACAACTGGACTGGTGGCTGGCTCAGCATGCCTAGGGTGCTGGGCTAGCACGGCGCACGGTGCCAGTCTGGTCCTGCACTTGCCTAAGCAGGTGTTTAGTCTGCTGAGCTATCTCGCTGGCCCAGCCCATCCAACATCTATCCATCCTTCAAAACATGGTCACTGTCACCTTTTCCAGGAAGCTTTCCTGGACCTTCACCCCAGAAGGCTGTACCACACCTCCCTTTTCATTTCTGACTGTAGGACTGTGACAGCACAGGAACGTCCACACAGCAGAGGCTTTGTAAACGCCTGGGCAGAATACACCCCTCTGCGGGGCTGGGGAGCACAGGGCTTCCAGGGCAAGTATGTGTTCAGGATCAGGCTGACAAGGGGCTGGGGGATATTTTACCTCAGGGTCTCGGGAGATCTGTGATTAGAAGGGTCTCTGGCAACTGTAGAGTGCTGTACTCAGTCAGTCTCTGTCCTACATCCCGGGATTCCAGAGCCCCAAGGATTTTCAGTTCCCAGAACAGTGCAGAGGGATAAGCATTTGCCCAAGGTCACATGGGGGACCGGGAAGCCACCCAGGGAGCCCTGATCTGCTGGCAGGACAGGTGCTCCGCACCCTGGGTTCAGGTTCCAGACTTCTCACTCTGCTCCCGGGTCCACAGTCTGGCACCTGCTCCGGCACATCGTCCTTTCCGACTCACCTCCGCCCTCGCCGGCCCGGTGTGTGCTGCGCCTTTAAGCCCGGGCCAAGGAGAGGGTTGGACAGGTCCGCGCGGGACGTCGCCCGGGGTAGAGAGGGCGACCCGGCTGCGCTGCGCGGTGCTGGAGCGGGAGGCGGAGCGAGGAGGGCGAGGCCGGGGGACGGGGTGGGGACAGGTAGGGCACAGAGACGACCCAGCTGCAGGGCGGAGTGGCGAGGGCGCACAAGGCTGCGGTGCAGGGAGGGTTCGGCGTGGGGTCGGCACGGTGGCAGAGCGGGGCGCTCGTAGTGTCTCCTCCCGGAGCTGCCGGGGATCCGAGGCCGAGCTGCCCTGGAGGGGGCGCACGGGGCCGCGCGACAGGGGCCTCAGTGAGCCGCGGGAGGGCGCGCGGGTGCGCGCTCGGGTTCCGCCGGCGTCGGGCGCGGGATCGAGGCCTCCGTGCATCCGCCGCGCGCTCCCCACGCACACACGCCCTTCCTGCCGCGCCGCCGCCACCATCGCGCAGCCGAACCCTGCGGAGCCCAGCCGGGCGGAGCGCACCGGAGCGGCGCCGGGGATGCGGGCCCGGAGCGGAGGCGCGCGCGGACGGCGCGCCCGGGACGGTGAGTGCGGTGGGGTCGCGTCTGCGCCTGGGCTGGGGCGTGGGGTGCGGGGTCTGCCGCCGGCGTTGCCGTGTGCGCGGCCTCTGATTGGGCGGGAACTCGGGTGCGGTGGGGGAGGGGGCAAGCGCGTGCTCCAGAGGCGTGCACGCGCGGGGCCGGGTGGATCGCGCGCCCCGCACCCTCACCTGCCTTCGCAGGGACAGAGACTTGGACCAACTTCGCGTGGCCCCGGGCGGGGCGGATGGGGAAAGCCGGGAGGGAGGCACTTTCGGGGTGCGCTCGGTCTTTCCAGGGGCAAGAGATGAGAGGCAGAGCGATGCGGGGACGCGTGGGCTGGGCCTTCCGAGGCCGAAGGGCGCCCCCCTCCCTTCCACGTGCCTCTGGCTGTCCAGGATGTGCGTCCAGCCCCAGGCGCTGCGCGGTAACTACTCGGGTGCAAAACGTCTGTGACTGAGATGGGTCAAGCAGAACCACGCGGCAACAGGCCCGGGGCAGCCAGGACGAGGCATGCGGGCTGTGAGGGGCGTGCGTGGAATTGCCCACGTGCCCGCGCGCGCGTGTGCGTCCGTGCCTCTTGCTCCGCGGGATTGGCGGCTAGAAGAGGAAGCTGCCCCAAGATGAACCCCACAGACGGGATGCCCGGGAGCCCCGAGAGGGTCTCCAGGCCCTTGATCTGTGTCCACCTCCCTGCTCGGAAACATGCCCCAGCCTGCCACCCTCTGTGCGCTGAGTGTGTGTCACTGTGTTCCTTCTCTTGTGAGTCTCCATCCGCCCACCCTGTGCTTCAGGGAGCCTTCCCTCAGTCCTGGATGCTGGCAGCCAGTGTAGAAAATAGCATGAGGAGATATGGGCCAGGTTGGTGCCCCTGGGAAGGAGGGACACTTGTGTCCCTGGGATTGAGAGGCCTGAGGAAGGGTCAGAGATCAGGCCCCTGCAGGCCTCCCCCTTGCCAACCCCTCCTTTTGTCCAGGGCATGTCCAGCCTTCTTAGATTGTTCAGGGATCCTTCCAGCTTGGGCTTCCCTGGGGATAGAGGCTATCCTTCCTGGCAATCAGGATATGATCCTGTGGCAGCTGGTCTCAGTTTAAGGCAGTTTAGCCAAGATGCCGGTCCCCTTGACAGCCTGTAAGACCCTCTGTCTCCAGCCTGGTTGAACTTGTGCTTCCTAGACTTGGGGCTGAAGTCTGTGCTTTCCTGAAGGTTTGCAGTCTTGGTGTGCGTGTTCAAAAGCTCAGCACAGCTCTGTCATGCTGAGGGTTACCCAGAGGATCAGGTCCCTATCCTTCACATCCAGGCCAGGTCCAAGGTTGTACTTCCGATGGTCTTGTGGACCAAGAAGTGTACCCTCAGAGAACCACGTTTGCTGTGAGATCTGCATGTGTACTGGGACAGGTGTGGGAGCCCTGATGGCTCTTGGGAGCTAGAACATAGGCAAGATCTGTCTGCCCTGGTTGGCCTGTGACCATCCCCTTGGGTTGGGTGGACTGCAATTCCTCCTGACTTCCTGGGCCTCCTGCTGACCCTGCTCTCTGGGGCCACGGCCTCTCCTCTGTCCCTGCTGGCTTTGGCTGGCTTGCTGCGACTCTCACTGATGCATTCTTTCTTAGCTGTAGGTTTCTTCTCTCTTTGTCAGCTCAGCTTCCTTTTCCCTGTGGCTCTTAGGCTCTTGGACTATTGTCTTCTGGGTGTCACCAGTGGGTGAAGTTTGGCCATATGCATGGGCTCAACCCAGTTCCTATCCCTGAGGCCTGCTTGTTTCCTGTCGTGGGGGTGGGAGTGCCTTGCCCTTGACCCAGCAGGGTGAGCTCTCTGTGTGGGACCCTGAGTCAGAGACACGGGCAGACAGGACACCTCTTTGGGACCTGGTCTGTGTTGCCAGGAGTCAGAAGTCAATCTGGTGTTTAGGGATAGTTATTCCTCACTATGACCTCCTGTTGGGCAGGCAAGGGACCCTTGGGTCCCTTCCCCAGCCCGGCCCTGGCCCTGCCATCTTGTGTTTAAATGATCAAATTACTGCAATCTAACAAATTCAGTGATCGGAAGCTGTTGGTTAGGTGTAGCTTTGGTGACTTGAGTTGCCTCAGACCCCTCAGGCCTGCTTGGGGGATCTGTGGGCATTGTGGTCAGCCTCTGGGGCCCAGACATCTCCCAGCCATCAAACACTGGCCCTTGCTCCCCCGCCCAGCATCCTCCACTTAGGGCTCCTTCTACATTTCGTGGGCATCTACTGGTTTGCATGCCAAACTTTCCCTGAGTGGGCTTTGAAAGGGAGCTGGACTTGGCTCTCAGCCCAGGATGTGAGCAGAGTGGGCTGGGGACTGCACAGCACATGGGGGAAGATGCAGGGGTCAGTTCTGATGCACCAGGCTGGAGGGCCTGGGCTTGCTGAGCTGCTCCTGGCACGTGGTAGATGCATAGCAAATCTTTGTGGAGTCGGTGACTGAATGGAGAATGCAAGTGAGGGCTCTCAGGCAGATGGCGCAGCACTGGCGAGGGCCTGGATGTGGGGTGTGCTGGGCTTTGTGGAGAGTGCTTGCCATGGAGTGGCTCAACATAAGGCACAGTGGGCCCTGAGCAGGTAGACAGAAGATGTTCTAAGGAGCACAGGCCAGTTCTGCATTCAGGGTTGGAGTTCTGCGTCAGGGTTCTGGGTTAGAGTTGCAGGGATGGGATTCTGGATCAGGTTTGTGGTGAGAGCCAGAGGGTGGCAGTGAGCTGCTGTGGGCACTCTGGCTGGAGGTGAGGGCAGTGGCAGGTGCAGGTATTACCTGCAAAGCTCAGGCGTCCAGACTGAGGTGGCGAGTGTCTTAGAGACGAGGTGCAATTCCAGCCTGTGTTGCTTGAGTTGGAATGAGGCTGGTGGACCTCAATTTCCATGGCTGTAAAGTGGCTATCTATGCTTGTCTCCCTGGAGGGCAGAGGGAAGGGGCTGAGAGGGGCAGCAGGAGCTTGAGGCCCAGAGAAGAAGGGTGGTGACTGCAACAAGGTCACATGACAGGCTGGGGGATGAGCACTTGAGCTTGGGGTTTCCTGGCTGGCTGGGCAGTGTGGGTGGGGCCTGGGGCCTCTGGGCCCTTGGAGAGGACATCCTCAGGCAGTTGTTTTGGCTGTCCAGCTGTCAGGGAACATATGGGGCCATATGGCCATACCAGAGGCAGGCGGGTCGCTGGAGGAGGGGCAGCGGCTGCCACTGTGGCCTTCTGGATCTACGTGGGTACTGTTAGCCCCCAGGGTCCGGATAGGAGGAGGCCAGGATAGACCCTTGTTGTTCAGGTTGGTTTGGGCACGAGGTTGGACTTTGGCAGGTGGCCCAGCTCCTGCACCCATCTGCCAGGGCAGCTGGACAGGCGGCTCCATGCCCAGGCCTGAACCAATTAGCTCCAGGCCAGCTGTGCCAGCCATCCCCTTCTCATGAGCCCAACCTGGCTCAAATGGCCCTAATGGTCGTACAGCGCTCCACATCTTGGATCTCAGGCCTCAGGAGCCTGTGGGAGGGCATGGGCTCCTCAGCTAGCCTCCGCACAAGTTGGTGGCTGAATGCCAGAGGGGTTGGATTTGATTCGGGGGTCAGCCATGAGCTCAGGCAAGTCATTCCCATCCTGAGCCTCCCTGACCCCATCGATGTGAGAATGCTACTAACCTGGCTGAGATGCCAGCAGTGTGCTTAGAGATAAGCTCATGCAGCTGTGCAGTCTTGGGCACTGTGAGCTTGCATTTTGTTCTGCAGGAGGAGGGAAGAGAGAGTCCTGCTGGGCTTAGTATCCAGGGTGAAGTCAAGAGCAGCCTCTCTGCTATTGCTTTCCAGGATAGAGTTGCTTGATAATTTCCCTGTGCTTATTTGCCCCTCACTGTAGTTCTGTGATGTGGGCAGAGCACTGCCCTATTTTCTAAATAAGATGAGGAAGTGTTTCTGGGGACACCATGAAGTGGCCTGTCTGTCTTGGATCTCCTGACCCTGTGTTCCTGTTCCAGTCAGGCTTCCCAGATATCCCAGGTGGAGCTTTGTCTTTTGCTCCGGCAGTCCTGGGAACCAACTCTCACAGTTGGTATGAGGGACACCAGAGGTGCCACATTGGCTGCTCTCTGTCTGCCCAGCTTGGGGAGAGGCAAGAGGAGTGAGGCACAGGCTCAGCCACCTTGGCAGGGTGTGTGGATCCTGGGCTCCTCCCTGAGCAGCTAGGGGAACTTGAGGAAGTCACTGCTCCTCTCTGAGCCTTAGCTTTTCCCTTCGTAAATTGCAGAAATTGCTTTCCCAGCCTGCCCACAAGGCCATGTTTGTGGCCCTAGTAGAAATGTGTATTTTGGAGCCTGGCGGAGACGTGATGATTGTGGCAGTCCCGGCCCTACTGTCTCACCATCCTGTCTATGTTGGCACTTCGTCTGGGCCTGGCTGCGCTGGCTATAATGGTCACAGAATGAGTAAGCCTATCCTGGGCGCCAGGGGTGTGCAGTTTGGTGAGTGCCTATCATTTCTGGCCATGTTGGTGGTCAGGCTCTTTCCAGACACCCTGTTCCCTTGGGTCCAGCAGCTGGACTCCCAAACACACTCACTGACTCGCCCTTCTGCTCTGTGTTCCTTGGGAGCCAGATTCCACTTGCCTCCCATCCCCCACATGGTGGTGTCCCCTCCTCCCTGATGTGACCTATGCTGTTCCCTCCAGAATCCTGCCCTCACCAAGCAGATCCCCCCACCCCTCTTTCTGAGACTTAGCCCAAATGCCACATTTAAAAAAATCCACTCCTGGTCACCCTTAGTGGAAGTTGCCCCCTTCTTCAGCCTTAGAGCAGTGTATATGCTTTGCATATAGGAAATGCTCACCCATGTGCTGAGTGCCTCAGTGTGTGAGGTCTGGGTGGTGTTCATCTTTGGGGATTGGTTTTGCCTTGGTGGCAAGGCTTGGACTCACTCATCTTGGGTATCTGGTGTGCCCAGGAGCCCGATCAGCTGATGGGATGTGTGGTACACTCCCCTCCCCCGAGCCTCTGTGGCCACTGCCACTTCCTCGCTGAGAGTGGTCCCTCGGGCTCTGGGGTGTGGGTGAGGCCCAGGATGCTCTCTATGTGGCTCCTGAGTTATGGGCAGCTTTTCTGTTGAGCTGCTCACCGCAAACCCAGCCCTCCCTGCCCCTGGAGGCTCCATCAGGCTGGTGTGGGGGTGCCCATCGCTGGCCACACATAACTCTACCCAATGAATTGCATGGCATTCAGCAATTAGCAATTGATTATTTGGGGTACTGATAATTCTTCTCCATTGACTGGTGGAGGCAGGCCTGGCCGGCATTGGTGTGGGTCAGCTGGGCAGGCTGGGAGATTGAGATCTTGGCTATTTATTCCTAGCTAGGGAGCTTGCTAGCAGGAGCTGAAAAAAAAAAAGTGCAGGCACCCCTTCTCTCCCCACCAGGAGTGAGACAAAGAGCTGGAAAGGATGGGGAATTGAGGTATACAAGGAGCTTTTGCTCACTCCCTCCTTGCTCTGTTCTTCTTAATTTTTTTGTTTACTTTTTCTTTTTGAGACAGGGTCTCACTATGTAGTCCAGATTGGCCTTGAACTCATTATGTAGCCCTGGCTAGCCTTGAACCCATGGCAATCCTTCTGCCTCAGCCTCCTAAGAGGCTCTTCTGCCTTATTTTCCTTCTGGCTCTGAGACTAATCTTTCCCAATTGTTAAGTGAGGATTTCAGTGGCTTTGTGGGCAACATTTTGCAACTTACCTGTCAGCTTGCCTTGAGTGGGGCATTCTGAGGTGCAGAGAGGGTGGTGGCCACGTGAGGACACAACCAGCATGGTGATGCCCAGCCCTAGGGCAGGAGACTGGTGTGGGAGGGTGGTGGTGGTCACAGATAACGGCTGCCTCTGTAATGCACCGGGTCTGCCTTCCGCATGCGCTAAGCCTTCTAAATGTGGAGCCAGGGCTCAGTGGAATTTGTGCAAAAGCGATTTCTCAGGAAACAATATAAATGTGATGGCAGGGGGGACGTTTAGCCTACTTAGGAGACCCAGTTGCCTTTCAGGCATGCCAGGAGCACAGGACATTGTGGGCGCATGTCACATGGTCTGTGTGCTTTTCTTATTCTTGTTTTTTACTTTCTGTTAGGAACATCGACAGATACACAGAAAGGCAGAATAGTCCCCGGGAACCCCAGATACCCTCACCTAGATTTAACAATTGTTGACATTTGGCCACATTTGGCTTTCTTTTTGTCCTGAAATATTTTAAACTACCTTATGGACATCACGATATTTCATCTCTAAATAGTTCAACACCCATCCCTAAACATAGGAGGAAGTATTCCTGTCTAGACTCCGTGATCACGTTTCTTTCTTGATGAGCATGGAGACTGAGGCCTCAGAAGTGCTTGTTCTGCACAGAATTACACAGCAGAGAAGGGGACCACCACCTGGAGGTAGCGTTCCTACCAGGCCAGGTGGTGGTGCATTGGGAGGGTGAGGTTCCGAGGAGGTGGGCAGGTGCGAGTAGGTGGGCCCCCTCTGGGGTGGCACTGTTGGCTCTTCCACCTGGAAACAGGAAGTGACCTTTCTTGGGTTAATTATCTCTCTTCCTTTTGTTTGCTGTGGGGATTAATCAGCAACTGCAGCGTCAGGAAAATCCACAACTTGTTTTATTGTTTAATTTAGGGGAATGTTATCAGGCCTGGCCATGCAGGTCCAGGGGAGCCTTGGTTGGCACTGGAGTGGGGCCATCCCCATCAGCCACATTTATGGCGATGGGAAGGCAGTGAATGGTCCTGCCTGGTGGGAAGGGAAGGGATCTGAGTATGGACAACCACTGGGCCTTGGGGCATTGGGCACCCATAGTGGGGACTGGGGCTGAGTCTGGGCTAAAGACTGAACAGAGATGGGGAACAGCATGGGGGTCTGGGGCAAGTGCAGAGCAGGGAGGGCTCTGGACATTGGTGCGTGGACATTGTTGATATCATTTTTTTCTCTTTATTTTTAGTTTCCTGAGACAAGGTCTTATAATGCAGTTCAGCTGTCCTTGAGCTTACTATGTAGCCCAGGCTGGCCTTGAACTCATGACAAACCTCCTGCCTCAGCCTCCCAAGTGCTTTTATTTCATTTTATAGATAGAGAAACCAAGGCTTGGAGAGGTTGGTTGGTGAGGCTGGAATCTGAGCCCAGGGCTGTGACTTCCTGGGTCATGCTGCCTGTTAGGCCTGGTTTCTGCTCTCAGCTTTCTCGCTGGCTGCTGCTGCCTACCCCTGGGTATAAGGAAGGTACCCAAGGGTAGAGCTGCAGGCTGCAGGCCAAGAGGAGGCTGAGCCTCCGTTCACCATCTCCCACTCTGCGGGCTCAGGCTGAGGTTTATCATGGTCCAGGAATAATCCTTCCTAAGCCAGGCAGGATAAGAGGCTACTGCCCTTGACATCGGGCCTCCCGTGTGTTTGGAGCCCACCAGAACCTCCTGCACCTTTGCCTCCAGCTGTACCCTGAGTGTGAGCATTGGTTCATGGTGGCGTGGTGGCATGGGGAGGCCCTGGGTGGGTATGGGAATGGGACAGGCTGGAGCCTGAACCAGGGCAGAGTGTTTATTAAACACCTACTAAGCAGAGCCTCAGCCCATCACCTCCTTTCACCCTCCCAAACCCTTATGTACTGCTACTGTCCCTGCCCAAAATGAGGAAACCCTGGCTTTTGGAGATCACCCAGCCCAAAAGTAGAGTTAGTAGCATGCTCCCAGGAATGCCCACCTGTAGAGGATGCGGTGTGCATGCCAGGCCTCGGAGTCTGTGCTGTGGCTTGGGAGGGGTCTACAGGGTGCAGGAAGGGGGGGGTCTGCTGGGTGTGGAGGCATGGGGGTGTAGTGTGAGTCCAGCTGAGGGGGACGCACAAGTGCACGGCCCTGGCTGGGGTCTGGGCAGTGTAACCTAGGCGTCCTTGGGAGGGTTGCACACTCCTCCTGTGTCTGTGCAGCTGAGCCTTGTTGAGGTGCGTGGCTGCCTAGAAGCTGGGGTGACTGTGTGCCATGTTGGGAGGCCTCCGCAGCCAAGGCTGGAGAAGGCCCGGGCTGTCTAGATGTCCTGGATCCTGACTGGAGTGGTGGAGGCTGGGTCTGAGGTTTGTAGGCCTGGATCTTTAGGGCGGGGCTGGGGTGGGGGTGGCCCCTTTCCTTGGGCCCAGCCTCCATGGATGCAGGCCAAGGGTGTGTCTGCTTGTGAGCCACACCCCTTCATTTTCCTCTTGGAATGTGGGGTGGGAGTGGGGAGCAGGGGTCCCTTGCCCTCTCAGCCCCTCCCTCTGTGGCTGTAAATATTTTATCTCCACCATCTCCACTGCTGAAAATTGCTGCTTTTAACGCCTTTTTTTTTTCTTTTGCTTCGTACAAACGAATGCTGGAAAAATTCCGTGCCGGGCTCTTGCTCTGTCGCTTCTGCTTGTGCCCAGAGTCCCCTCCAAAAACTCTAATTGCTTTTAAGCTGTGATAGTTGGCAAAGGCAATTTTCTTTACATTTATGGAGGAAGGGGGGAGAATCCACCATGTTTTCTTTTTTCTTTCCCACTCTAACCTCTCACATTGAGATCCTTCTCGTGGGTGCTACGGTCCTGGGGGAGAAATGGAGTTGAGATGCAGGCAGGAGGTAGGAGCATTTCACCTTCTGGGTCTCAGTTTCCTTATCACACAGTAGTCACAGGTTCGCTAGCCCATTGTGCAGGTATTCCCTGAGCCCATCACCTGGCAGTGTGTGAGGGCTGGGACTGACTCTGCCCTGTGGGCCACTTTGTCCCCAGCCTATAACACAGAGGTGATTCATGGCAGGTGCCAGTTCAGAGTAGTGGCCAGAGCAGTTGCCTCACTGAGCCATGCAACTTCCTGGGACTGCGCAGGATGGATGGATGAGGCCCTCCCTCACGTAAACTCACAGGCCACAGGCCAAGTGCCCTGCACTGCTGGAACACTGGGCCCATGTGAACATGGAACGGGGTACCCTGGGGTATCAGACAGACTGCATAGAGGGGAAATAGTTGGTGCATCTTGTAGTGGTGTAGGAATCCAACAGGTGAACTGGGGCCAAGGAGGAGAGAATCCAGACGGAAGTAGGCAGGAAGGGTGAGCTCAGAGGACAAGGCCTGGCTGGGGCTCAGGCTGCTGGAGCTGCAGGGTGAATTGTGTGGCTGGCTGGCCTTGCTCAGAGTAATAGGGAGCCTTGGGGGAATCTCAGCAGCACAGTATTGGGAAGATCTCCCTGGCTCTGCAGTGGATGGAGGATGCCAGCTGGGGATCCCCTAGAAGTGATCCTGTGGGGAAGTCACTTGCTGCCTCTGCCTGTGCATGGGGATGGGGCTCTGGGTCTTCCCTGGGCCCTGGGTGGGGTCCCTGTTGTGGCAGGGGAGGCAGACCTCCTGTTCCTAGGCCTCTGTTGCCATGGCCAAGATTGTTTCCCCTCTTTACTTCAAGATGTGCAGCCCCTGGCAGTTTATAAAGCCCACCCAGCCTGGTGTGGTGGTGTATGCTTGTAGTCCTAGCACTTGGGAGGCTGAAGCAGGAGGGTTGCTTCAATTCAAGGTTAGCCTGTACCACATAGCGAGACTATCTCAGAGAAACCAAACCAAACCAACCAAATAAGGCTGCCTCAGCTCTGCCTTGGAAGAAGTCCCTCATGGTGGACAGAGCCCAAAGGTCCTGCATACCCTAGGGTCTTGCAGGAGGGTGGAACTGAAGCAGGACTTGAACCCAGATCTCAGGACCTCAGCCTGCAGCCACTCCCACCTCCACTGTGAGCCCCACTCCAGCCCCAGCCGTCTCTCTTCCTCCCCTCCCAAGCTCCATGGTCCTTCTCTGTTTGTGGAGCGTATGGGGCTTTTCAAAAGCATTAATGATAGAAAATAAATTGGAATCGGAGAGGAATCATCGCCGGGCATTCTCGGAGGGCCGCCTCTGCCCTCGCGCCTCTCAGCCATATTGAAGCTGGTGGCTGGACTGGAATATGAATGAGTCTGGGGCCTAGCTACCCTTAATCTGCCAGGGAGCCCTCCCAGGCCAGACGGCGTTCAGCAAAGCTGTTTGCAATGAGGCCCCATGGCTGCTGGCCATCAACAGCCAGGACTGATTGGGCTGGAGTCACACATTGGCTCAGGCCCTGGGGTGAGGCTCCCTGCCTGGGCACAGGAGGTACACAGGAAACCACCAGGGGCCCTAAGGGTCCACACTCCATGGCGCCTCCAGGCCCTCCTATGTCCTGTCTCCATTGAGAAGCTCTCCAGAATCGCTGCCCAGTACACACTGGGCCTCCCAATCTTAAGCTGTGTGGATCCTGGAGCTTCCAGGGTCAGGTAGGTGGCAAGTGGACCAGACAAGGTGTAACACGACAGGAACGGGGCAGGCACAGACACTCAGGTTTGGGAGCCCTTCATGGGCACCCTTGCTCTAGCTGTGCTGAGTTGATGGTATCCTGCCCTACAGCACAAGTCTCCCTGGCCTGCTCCAAGGGCAGAGCAGGCGCCTAGGCAACCTTCCCCTAAAGCACTGGAGGCTGTTGGGCAACCCTCTTGCCTAGAGGTGGGGAAACTGAGGCCCAAAGGTTGTGATTGAGAAGATCTTCTTTTCTGCCGTAAGACTATACACCCAGACCCTATTAATCTTCACAATAGGGGACGAGGGCAGTTTGTGCCTCTGTCTTTTTATTTCTTTGTTTTTTTTGAGACAAGGTCTTGCTATACAGTCCGGGCTGGGCTTGAACTCACTGTATAGCCCAGGCTGGCCTCAAACTCAAAGTAGTCATCTGCCTCAGCCTCCCAGGTGCTAGGATTACAGGAATGTACACTATGCCTGGCTTTTTGCCTCTGTTTTACAAAGAAGGAAGCTTAGGCTCAGGGTGGTTGGATCCAGTGGCCCTGCAGCCTGCACTTTCCTCATTTGCTGGAACCTGGAGCATCTGCCTGTTTCCAGCAGGAGTGGGAAAGCCTAAGGGTAGTAAGGGCAGTGGTCAGCCTGGGTAGGAGGCCTGGGACTTTTGTCTGGATCTGCTACTAACTTCTAGTGTGATCTGGGCCTGGGCAAGGGCATTGGGTTCCACTGAGCCCACATGGCCTTCGTCTGGCCCTGCCCAGTATTCCTGACTGGGCTGCTAGCACTGTGGTCTCAGCCTCTTGTTCTCTGGGGTCCCTGTAGCATGGGAGCTGGTGATGCAGCATCTAGGAGGGGCCTGGGCTCGCATGTCCAGCTAGCACTGCAGTACTGTGGGGTCGTCAGGGCGCTGAACCAGCTGAGGGAGCAGGAAGTCAAGGGAGGGCTCAGACCACTGCAAAGTGCACGGCCCAGACCAGGACCGCATACCAGCTGTACCCCTCACACACCCCGAGCGACCTCCCAGGCAATAGATGGGAAGTGGAGGCCCACAGAATCCAAGTGAGACCAGGCTGCCACACATTCTTCTACCTCTGTCCCATCCAGCTGAGGCTGCCACCTCTCTATGTCAGGGAGCAAATGTCCTGTCCATTGAGATAGCACCCCTCCTTCTTCCGAGCTGCCCCTGCTCCCTGAGACTCATGTAGCTGTGGCTTGAAGCCTGGGGACACAGGGTCTGTATTAGCTTCTGTCTCCCAGCTGCACCTCTTGATATGCAGGGGACATCAAGCCCCGAGCTGTCTCCTCTTGAGTCCAATCTTGCCCATTTCTTCTTAGTAGTGGCCAATGTTTTTTTGGTCTGTGGTCCACAGGGGTTAGGTGGAAGCCATGGATCCTGTACCTGAGACCCAGGTCCTGCCTGGGCCACCCCTCCTGTGTACATCTCTTCAAATCCAGTTCGTGCTTGTTGACTCTTCCTACAGACCCAGGAGACATGATTAATGCCACCTGTTATGCTGATGAAGGACAGGAAGCTGGGTGTCCCAGGTCGAAGGCCACATTCTTCCTGTGATACCTGCTATTTATTCCTTGTGTGCCTGGTTTAGGCCAAGTACTATGATGAGTTCATTCATTCATTCATTCATTCATTCATTCATTCATTCATTCACTCATTCATTCATTCTACACACTTTTGCCCCTGATGGCTCCTCTGGGCCAGCCAGGCCTCTGCTGGGCTCTAAGGTACAGAGAATGAGAAGTCTCCTGTTCTTGGGGATGAGATACATGTCTGCAGCCTGAGCTTGCAGCTTGGGGATGAGAGCAGGAACTCCAGAGGGCTCCCATAGGGCAGGACTTGGAGGAACTGGTCACCAGGGGTGTGTCCCTGTGTTGAGAACAGTGGGTGTCAGAGGAGACAGGGACCCCATCTGGATGGTAGGCAGTGTGGAGTGGCAGCACAGGGTTGGGCCCAAGGCCGAGGGACAGTTTGAATGGGTCCTCCAGAGTCTTCTAGGCCCATTAAAGAACCTGGCAGAGCAGTGCAACCACAGGGCACAGGGCAGGTCCCTGGGGGCTGGATCAAATCCTGGAGTGCTTCCAGGCTGATGCAGACAGGAGGTGGACCCCTGCAAGCTGGGTGGCTGGACCTGGTAGTGTCACTCATCACTCATCTGGAGGAGCTGGATGGTTCTCCATCACTGCTCTGGGTGGCCTCAGCCTGTGTCCTTGAGAGTGGGCTGGGACAAATGCTGAACAAATACTTAAGGGAGGGAACCCTTTGGGACCAGGCGAGGCTCCATTCCCTCTGGGCAGTGTCCTGTGGTTTTGTTGTTGGACCCACTATTGGGAGAGGCATTTCCCATTGGCTTGGACACAGGAGGGGCTGTACCCTGGATTCTGGTGTTCACGCCCTGTTCCTGCATAGTCTGACTCACACACACACACACATACACGCATAGACAGGCCTGGGCCACATGCCTGGGCCACTGGACCTCCCTCCACATACATTTCTTTCTGCTGTCATTTCTGGCATGACAAGGGTTACCCTGCCTGCAAACTATGTGTCCTTGTTGTCCCCTCCCTGGAACCAGGCACCTCCTCTGTATGTAGAGAGAGAGGAGCACACTCAGCATCTCCATCTTTCTTTCCCTCACATTCCTAGTCAGCAGGGGCACCTCCCCCCTGCCCCCCCGAATTTCTACACAGGTCCCCTATATTCTCTTTCACCACAGGGCTCCCCTTAGTCTCAGAGCAACCCCCCCACCCCCAGGGTGTGACGTCCCCATCCCGGAGGCCCAGAGTTGTACTTAGAAGCAGAGGCCTGGGTGCCCCCCTCAGCCAGCCTGGAGTACCCTCTGCTCCTTCCAGCCTTGGTCTGGGAGAGCCTGGCACAGGCCCTACCTCCTCTAGCCAGAGTTCTCACCCTGGTCCCCTTCCAGCCAAGGCTGTGCTGCTGAGATCTGCATTTTGTAGTAGATTCTGGGCAGGGTTAAAAAAATCCATTCTTTTTATTGATTTTGTTTTACTGATTACAAAAGAAAAATCCAACAATACATTTGTGGAAAATGGAAGCTGGGAAAACCCCCGGTCCCACCCTGCCCCACCCTGAGGAAGTGGTCACTGTATATAACCGCCTGACCTTGTGGGCCACGTAGCGACAGCCTGTTATTTACAAGCATGAGCTGCTGCTGGAGTGGCGTCTTGCAGCCTGGTTTTCCCTGTGCTAAATGTGGATGGGTGGTGTTCTGTGGAATGGCTGCAGCAATTCCAGTGTGCGTGTGCTGTATTTCACTTCAGTATTCCCTTATTGATAAACACTGAGGTCCTTTCCAGTTTTCTGTATGCTCTCACCAGCAACGTGCATGAGTGCCCGGAGCATTTCTGCGTGAGTGCTTATGCTGTTGCTCCTGTAGCGGTGGGGTGGCTCAGTTGTGGGGTGTGCAGGCTTAAAACGTTAATCAGCGATGCCAAATCACCCTTCTGATGGCGGTGCCAATTCCCCTCCCTTCACTACATTGTGAGTGCTCATTTCCCCTAGTCCTTGCCAACACTGCTTGTTATAAATCATTTTAATTTTTCCCAATCTGATGGGCAAAAAATGGTATTGTGTCGTTTCCATTTGCATTTGCCTGATTGCTGGTGAGATAGAACATCTTTTCATACATTTATTGGCCAATTCAGTTCTTCCTCTGTGGATTTCTAATTCACTGCCAATTTTTCTCTTTTCTTATTGATTTGTAGGGGCTCTTTGCATATTAGTGATATTTTCATCTACTGTCTCACTTGCATTTTAACTTTGTTTATGGTGTCTTTTGCTGTACAGATGTTTTACATGTTTATGTAGTCGAATTTGTCAAATTTTCGCTTTATAGCTTCTGGATTTAATGTCTGGCGTAGGAAAGCTTCCCCTACCGCATAAGATTTCATTTCAGATAAGAGTTTTATTGCTGAAAAACTGCCACAAAGCCTTGGTCCACAGACTCCTTCCCTGGTGCATGTCTGCCCTCTCCACAGCTGCAGGCGGCACTGCGGCGGGGAGACCCCATCTGTCCAGCCTCTCCCTCCATTCAGCACCTTTGGGGTTGCGCTGCCCATTATATGGGCCTCTGTCTTTTGTGTGCTCTGCACCCTCTTTCTGTCTCCTGTTTTCTGGCCACCAGCTCCTTTCTGTCAGGCAGCAATAAGTAGAGGTGGTAGATGGTGGTGGTGGTGGTGGCCTTTGGTGGGTGGAATAGAATGGCAGCAGTCGAGGAGCATGGTGCTTCCACCTTGTACCCCACACAGTCAGCAGTCACAGGCAGGGCAGGCTCAGGCCGTCAGCATATCCAAGAAGCACCTCCACAGGAGTCTTCTCCTTCTGCATCTCCCGTCAGGGGCCTTTTATCCCTACCAGTCTCCCATTCTGCTCTCCCCATGCTGAGCTCTCTGGGGTCCACTTGGCCTGCTCCTGGATCTTGGTCTCCACCATGTGAAGCAGATTGTGAGGGGCAGTGCTGGCTACTGAGGGCAGAGCCCAGGGAGTGCAGCAGAGCCAGTAGGTGTTCCAGCTCAAGCTGCAGGGGTCCCTCTTACTCTCAGTATGGGGGTCTCCAGTGCATGCACACATATGTGGGCACACACATACCTATGCATATACATACATTCACATGTATGCATGCACACACATTTGACATACTGCTGACAAAAGGGTGGGGACTTGGATCCCGCCAGGTGGCAACCAATGGGGCGCTCGTCCTCTGCTCATGCTAGGCTCAACATGATTCCTGAAAGATGGAAACTGCCCAGGGAAGAAGGGAGGGATGAAGGGGTGCCATGGGGCCACGCTAAGCCTGGCAGGGTGGGGAGGCCAGGTGCCAGCCTATATTCCACTCTGTAGCAGGCACTTTCCTTGTGGCCCTAGCTGCTGGGGACTATAGCAGTTGTTTGCCAGCTTCCCACCATTAGAACAAAAAATCCAAGGCAATTGACTGAGGAAAGATTTATTTGGCTCCATTTTGGAGGTTCCAGCCCATGATTGATTGCCCCAGTTGCTTTGGGCCTGTGGTGGGAGCATGAGACATCTGCCTTCCTAGTCAGGACATGTGACAAGGTGATAGTGGGGTCCCACAGTCTCCTCAGAGGCCCACAGCTATGACCTAAGGACATCTCACCCATCCCCCTACCTCCTGAGTGCCACTCCTGAGTGTGAAGGGGACTACGCCTTCACTCTTGGCTTTGGGGATGGGCAGCATCTATATCATAGCAAGGTGAGGATGGGGATCCTTAATGCTACCAGGAGATGGGGTCTTGGGTGGGCATAGGGGTCTGGGTCTGGAAGGCAGTGGAAGTTAAATAGGGAACCCAGAGGCCTCACAATTATATGACCTAAACTCCTAAGAGCTCTTAGTTTGTGGATCACTGAACATCTGTCCTGGTACCCTTCTCCAACCATGATAGGGGATTGCCTCTCTGTCCTCGAGTCTGCTGTTATCTCTGTCTCAGCCTCTAAGCACACAGGAGGCACTGGGAAAAAGGTGAATGAATGAAGTGGACGCATGAGTGAGTGCATGCCCGAAAGCCAAGCTGGGGATGCTAATCCAAGGCTCAGGTCTGAGGACGAGGTGACCTGTTCCTGGACTTGGCTTTTTGGCTGACTCAGGCAACCCTAGTCTCTGTCTGTCTAATGGGCCTTTGAGGCTTTGTGACTCTTTGCAAGGGTTCTCAGAACTGCACCTCTTGATGGACATTCTCTTTGGTGAGAGTGCCCCTGGTGCCAGCCTGATTCCCCAGCCCTGTGCACACCATGCCAGCATCCTCCAGTCCCTGTTCCTCCCACATCTCATGTCCTCTGCCCTTTTGTTCTGCAAAACACATGGGTGTGGGGTTCTCAGAGCTCCGGGGCTCTACCAAGGGCAAAGATCCAGGAGGCAGGTGGGCCACCTCTACTGTGTGTGTGGCCAGAATTCTTGCCCTCCCTGGGCTTTGGCACGTGGGCAGACCTGTGTCAAGGACAGTATTGACTCCCACTGTGTCTGCCCCAAATCATCGTCATCTCTGTCATGGTCCCATCTCCATAGCAACTTCTTGCAGTGCCTTTGCCACAGGAGAGTGGGAGCTTCCAGGAAGCCTGGGGGAGGGAGCAAGAGGCCCATTTAGTGTTGGGAACATGGCAGCCAGGGACTGGTGAAAACTGTGGGGATGGCCTCCCCTGCCAACTCAGGTGGAGCTGGGAGCAGGGCCGCCGGCCAGGTGGTCTGGAGGCCTGCCAGGGATAGGGCTGCCTGTGTTGGCCCAGGCCTAGCTGGCTTGCGCCAATCCATGGGAGGGAGCCAGCTTGGACAGTCACTGAGGGCACCCCTGCCTGGCTGGACCTGGCCTGAGGAACTGTCCAGGCCCTGGCTGCCCTGCTGTGCCAGGCTGGCACCACGATGCTCCCTCTTATCTTCTAGGAGGAGCAGCCATTGGGAGGTACTGCCCAGGGCCAGCTGGCACAGGGGCATCACTTGGAGCTGGGCAGCCAGGGGCGGGGAGATCTCTCTTTACCTGTTGTTACTGATTTGAAGCTGTGTTATCATGTCTTGTGCTGTGCTTGCTTCTGCGCCCCTGAAGCAGGAAGGCCCTGCCTCCCTGTCTCTCTCTCCCTTCTCTTCTCATGCGGCTGCAAATTCACTAGCATCTTATTTAAAATTTTTTTTTTTATTATTTATTGGATATAGAGTCTCTCAGACTCATAGTGATCCTCCTGTCTCAGCTTCCCCAGTGCTGGGATTACAGGCATGCACCACCATGCGTGGTTTTGGGGCTGGCATGGCATGCCTGGGGTGCTGATGCTGGCACAGCATGCAGTACTGAGGATCGAACCTGGGTCCTTGCACTTGCCAAGCAGGTGCTTAGACCACTCACTGAGTTATCTCCCCAGCCCTCAATAGCATCATAGACCTGGTGGCACATTACTCTGGGAGCCCTGACCACCAACCCTGCCACCCATCAAGTCCCTCTGTTGTATGAGGAATGGAAGACCAGGAGGGCATGGCTTAGCTCCATGAACGCTGCCTGGAGCCCCGGGTTTGATGCTTTCACTCTCGTAGTGGCACCTTCCCTGGGTACCTCCTGTGCTTGTGCTGCCTCAGTCCTTGCCCTGGTGCTGACTAGTGTTTGAAGGTGGATTAGCACAGTGCTCCTTGAGCTACACATCCGTGAAATCATGCCTGGAATGCATCTGTCATGTTTTTTTCTAATACACAGAAAAATAAACATACTCCTACAAAAATAAAAATGTTTGTCTGTCTAAATCCCCTTGTGCACCCTGGAGGTGTGTGTCGCAGACTTTGAGAAACACAGGTCTGATGGAATCCCTTGGTGACAGCTCTGCAAGACTTTCGTCTGAGGAATGGAAGGGAAAGCTTTGCCTAGGTCCACATGGACAGGAAATGGACAGCTGAGGCCACCTGTACCTCTGCCCTTCCCGTTGGGCTATTCTTATGCCCCTGAGGCTGGGGCCGAGTCTAAGCCTGGATATGCACTGTTCTCCCCATCACTGCTCTGCATGGCTGCTGGAGGGGATTGAAGAGGGAATAAAGCAGGAAAGGGTGGGGAGGGGAGGTGTGGGAGCTGGGGGGTCATGGCTTGGGCATCTGAACCATGAGGTGCAGCTTGGAGGGCAGCAGTGCTGTCTCCCACTTTCTCTAGGCCACCCCAGGGCCAACTGGGGCTGAGCCAGGGTGGAGGCAGCAGCACTAGTGCTGGACACCATGCCAGCCCTGTGTTCTTTCTTACTTTGTCCTCCCTGTCTTCCTCTTCTTATGGATGAGATCATGGGATTCAGGGACAAGACTCCCCAGAGTCTCAGGGCCCCATTGCCCTGATGCCAAGACATCCTATGTGCCCAGCTGGTGAGAGTAAACTGAGTGTGCAGGAAAGAATGAGTGTGTCCTGGAGAGGAGGGTGACATGTGGGTGCATAGCATTTATTTTCATTAGTACATATTTTTTGATGCACAATGAACACACTAGCTGTGGGGAGTTGGTGCATATGCAGTGTGTCCTGCATCTTCCTTATTTTGCACAGGGTGGGGTTAGATCTGTGTGTGGCCCCCTGCTTCCCACAGTGTCTGATAGCTGCCTCCTCTCTCTGCCCACAGCCTCCTGCACCCCTAGGGCCTGAGGCACTGGTGCCTGCCTTGCAGAGGGTGACCCTGGCCGGCTGCACCCGGTCAACCGCCAGCCAGAGGTAAGAGCCCCTTTGGGCTACTGGGCAGGGTGGGGAGAGTCATGAGCTCTGGGGCATGGGGATTGTCAGATGCTCTGAGGGTGTCTTCTGGGTCTCCTGTCTTCTTCCTCAAAAATCTGGGTCTGCAGGGTTGATGCAGGGGTGCCATGTCCCCTGCCAGTGCTTGCCAGCTCAGAGCCTAGGGCACTGCTGCCACCACCTGCTTTGAGGACAGGCTGCTAACAGGTTCTCTTCTTGAGGCAGGGAGCTCTCAGGCGGGAAGGCGCTGTCCTTGGTCTTGCCACGCTGTTGCCCAAGAGCCTGCTTGAGTCCAGGTCACGAGGGAGGGGAGCATGTGGTCTGAGACAGTTGAGGTCCAAGAAACTGTCGTGAGGCTGCCTTGGCTGTGACATGGGAAATTCAATGGGCTGCATGCCAGCCACGATCAGCATAGGACCCAGAGACCCTTTGGACAGGTGGAGCCCAGACCTGGGGAGTGTGTCTGTGACAGCTCTGGCAGCCAGATGACCTTGGTTTTGTGTGAAGAAAGCAGATGGCCATGTGGTCTACATCATGAGGAGCAGGGCTCCTGGAATATGGGAGGCGATGGACCCTTCCACTCCATGTCCTGTGGGAGGGGCTCTGGGGATCTCGATATGTCTTCAAGGCTGGACTTGAGCTCACTTTGTAGCCCAGGCAACTATTCTAAAACTCAGAAAGATCCTCCTGCTTCAGCCTTTCGAGTGCTGGGATTACAGACATGTGCCACCATATCCAGCTTCTGTCTCTATTCCTGACACAGGCGAATGCTGCAAAGAGACTGGGGAAGGCTTGGGTTGGCAGCTGGATTGCAAGTCACCCTCACTCCTCGCCCCCAGGGGGCAGCAGGCCTAGGCTCCCTTCTCCTGCAGGATGGTGACAGCCATGTGGGGCCCAGGCCCAGCCAGCTGACCCTCCCTCAGGAAGTGGGTTGGTGTGGAGGAGAGTGCCTGAATCTCCTTCCCGGGCACTGGGCATGGGCCTTGCTCTGAAGTCCGCTCATCTCCCTGCTAATGAGCCGGCCCTGTGGAATGAGCTGCTAATTAGCCCCTCCGGTTCAATCTATAATTGCTGCTAGAGGGAGAGAAGATGTCCAGGGCTTGGGCAGGCAGTAGGTGGTGCGATGGAGTGGGCTGGGCTTCACCCTGGTCCCCTGGCTGCAGCAGGCAGCATCACCTGCTGTCACCTGCTGTCAGACACCTAGAGGACACTAGAGGGGACCTGGGAGACCAGGCTAGATGGGGGACACCTGGGTCAGTGGTGGCCGGGGCATTCATTGGAGGCTGGACCCCTGGTTGAACCTTGGAGCCTGGGGGTCCTCTTAAAACATTTTATTTTTCTGGTTAGAAAAATTAAGGGATATTCTGTATAGAAAATGTGAGCCCTTGAGTGTTTTGCCCATCAGACTTTTATAAAATATGTATTTATGACATAATTGGGATCAAGCTGTACTTACTGTTTTCTAACCTGCCTTTTGCACTTAATTCTATACCTGGATCATTTTCCCTCATTAAATCTGATTCTGCAGGGTGACTTTTAATGGCAGCGTAATGTTCCAGCCTGGGTGTGCTGAGGCGTGTCGAGCCCATTCTCCGGGGATGTGTTTTGTCAGTGTCAATAGCCATGGGAGCCTGGAGTGCAGTGTGAAGGCTGTGACTGGTGGGACAGGCTGAGGTTGTGAGGGCCAGTGATGCCAGAATGGGGGTGTGGGGCTGTGCCTGGGGTCTGACCTCCCAGAAGGGGGCTGGTGGTCATGGGGGCTGCTGAGTACCTTAACACTCCTGGGGGAAGCCTGGGTTTCTCCTTGTTGTTCTCACCTGACCAGTTCTTCTGTGTGTGGAGGGAGGGTGGGTTAGCAGGCTTCACCCACTTGTGGGGTCAGGGGTTTGCACGGCCCCTCTGCTCTACAGATGTCCTCATGGGGAGGGGCACATGCCAAAGTCTAGACTGGTGCTGGAGGGGCTGGGGAGATAGCTCAGTAGAATAAGTACTTGCCTGGCAAGCGCAAGGGCCTGAGCTCAATCCCTGGTTCCGCAAACAACAACAACAACACCCTAATAGATTAGTGCTGGAATCAGCACAGCTGCTCAGGCCGAGCTGAGTGACCACAGTGGGACCCTGGAGGTCCAGCAGGTCCCTAGGGGACATAACTGTCAGTCTCCTTTGGGAAGCTCCCCCAGCCCTGGGTGCCCCCTGCTGGTCACTGATGACTTTGTCTGCTTCTTCTCCCCAGAGTGTGAGGTCTCCCAGTGCGGTGTCCAAGGTGTCGCTCTTCAGGGGCATAGTGCCCAGGGGGTCCCTGTTGACTGGGTGAAGGGCAGAGGTGTGGTCAGGCTGGGAGGACAAGCTTCCTAGGCACTGCACCCCCTCCCTGACGTCCTGGGGCCGTGGCTGTCATCCCCAAGTCTGCATCTACCTGGCCAGGACTTGGAGATCATTTTGCCTTTCTGTATTTTCTGCACACCTGTGGTTAGGCTTGAGGAGAGAGCAGCTGGGTTGATGTTTGGTTTTGTTCATTATGCATTTGTTCATATGCAATTTCTCTTTAATACAGCCAAGGTGCAGCTTGACCAGGTCATGGCCCTGGCCTTTGAGAAGCACCCAGGTGATGGGGGAGGCAGGCAGGTGTTAGTGGCTGACTACAGGTTCCTGTCCTGGCTCTGTCACTTGATGGTGTAATTGAGGTGATTTACCTGAATGCATTGGATCTCTATCTCTTCATTCATAAATGGGAATAAGAGCATCTGCTCAGTGTGGACTTAGTTGGCTGAAGCCCATAAAGGGCCTCGCACATAGTAAGTGCTCAATAAATTTAACTTGGTGTTGAGCTGCATGGAGTACAGCAGAGGGCACAGAGGGGGTCACAGGATTCTTTGAGAGCCAAGGCAATGCAAAGTGTGCTGTCACTATCTTAATCCTTTAGCCATTTGTCTTTATTGGTTTTGGTGGGGACTGTGCTCCTGGAGTGAGAGAAGAGGGAGGAGGAGGCTAGGGATGTGTGCTGGTTTCCTGGGGCAGGTGCAGGTGACAGGCTGTCCTAGTCTGCCTGTCTTGCCTCTACCCATGAGGAAGGGGCTCTGGGGAAGGGGTGTGGGTGGAACCTGGTGCCGAGTTTTGTGAGCCTCCAGCTGCAGGCAAAGGAGATGGAAGGGGAGCCAAATTAGCATTCTTCCTGGAGAAGTTAACAACTTCCCAATTAGAGGCCTGGCGTTGGTGAGGTGCTTGAGGCCTTTGCAGTTGAGAGGCTCTTCTGGGTAATGAGAGGCCGCCTGGGCTTGGAGTGGGCCCGGCTGTGCCAGGAGGGGCTGCTGGGGAAGGCAGCCCTGGGCCTTCCTGCTTAGCCATTGTTGTGGGGGATGTGGCATGGAGTGGGGCAGGGAAGAGGGACTGTCCCCAGCTCCACTGTGAGCCTAGTGCAGCTGCAAGTCTGAACACTTACCCACACCTTTGCCCTCTGCCAGGACCCTGTGTCCTCCAAGCCACTGCCCACCTGCACTGGCCTTGCTGTTTCTTGTCCTTGCTTGACTCTGGTTTTGTTCCTTTACACTATATGGAGTCCCTTTGGCTGGGCCAGCTCCCGACACCCTGGCTGAGCTCAGCAGACTTGGGTATACCCTATGGGGCCATTCCTGGAAGTGGGCAGCTGGCTCCTCCCACTCAGGCCTGGGTGAGGCTATGGTATGAGGCAATGATCCTGGCTTTTGTCACTCAGGAGTAACCAGCCTGGCAGGGGGCACAATGTCCTCCTGGCTCCTGAGCCCCCAGCTCCCTGCCTAATCCAGCTGTCCTGGTGACATCAAGGAGTCATGTTGTTACTATTGCGGGTGCCCTCTGGCTTTCCTGCCTCGTGCCCCCTTCCAGTGCTGCCCAACTGGCTTCTTGGGAGACTCTTGGATCTGCCTGGCTTGGAGTCAGGGACCAGGGTGTCTTAGAGCTGGGGATCTAGGGCTATGCTGGAACTGGGGAGCTGGGGTTGTCCTTTGTATATGAGGCAGCTGGAAAGGTGCCAGACCCATGGGGCTCTGTCTTCACTGTGGCTGGAAGGCATCCCTGACCACCCCCATCGCCAGATGAGGATGTGGGAGCTCCTTGATACAGGGTGACCCTCAGCATGAAGGCATTCCTGCTAAAAGTGGCCTCTTCCCCTGTGCCTCTGGGGAGGAGCCAGAGAAGACATTGGCTCTGTCCTCTCAGGGAGCAGCCCAAGCCTTTACCCCTGGCCCTGGCAACAGCCAAGGACATTTGAGGAGACAGTGCCATCTTTGCCTGGGTGGGTAGAGGGTGGCGGTGTCTTCAGCCCACACTTGCTGTGCCCTCCTCCCTTCTGTCCTATTTTCTGGAGCTTCTGTGCCCAGGCTATCTGCAAACATGCAAGACCAAAAGAGCCCAGCCTTGGAAAGGTCAGCCAGCTGGGCAGTGCCCGAGTCTTGTGCTGGGGGTGGGGGTGGGGCATGCACAGGTTGGCAACAGCATAGGGCTGTCTGCAGACTAGTGCTCTTGACCTGCTGCTCTAACCCAGCTGGGGAGCTGAGACTTTTTATTCAAGTCACAGCCCTGTCACTCACTGTGTGGCAGTGAGCAGGGGACCCAGTCTCTCTGGGCTTATCTTCTCTGGAGTGGCACTGATGGCCTCCTTGAGGGGTCTGAGAGCTCAGTGGGATGACATTCATGGAACTGCTGAAGGCATCCCAGTGGGAACTGTGGTTGGCGGTATGGCTCCTGTCCAACCCTGCTTCTCGGGCAAATGACAGAGGTCTCCTAATCTCAGTGTATCCATTTCTGCAGTGGGTGTGGTGTGGCTTACCTCACTGAGATGTTCTTTGTCTTCAGAAGCCCTCTGGAGTTGTTTAGTGGGCTTGCCCTTCCTGTGTACATAGGCTGTGTTTGACCACCACAGAATGGGTAGGTGACTCAGTACCTGCCTCTAGTAGCAGCATTAAGTTAGAAGGACCCAGGAGAGATGCTTCAAGCCCAGGAGAGGAAAGAGGAAAAGTGAGGAGGGAAAAGATGTCAGTGAGGGATCCTGGAGTCTGGTCTTTGGGGTTCAGGAGGATCTAGGGATGCTATTTGGGGGAGGGGCTGGGATACCTGTTTGGGGCCAGTGTAACCCAACACTGGGTCAGTGTACTGGGTGGCCCGGGACCTAGCAGAGTGGAGAGGTCCCAGCTGTGAGCTTCCTGGGTCCAGAGTGGGACAGATGTCCCATCACAGGGCCAGGGGGCCAGCAGACAGAAGCAGGGATCCCAGCCCAGAGCCATCCTGGGCTCTGGGGAGCAGTGGGGATTCCATGTCAGAGTGGGGGCAGGGCTCTCCCACTCCCAGCTTGTCTTGGCAGTGTGAAGGCCTGTGAAAGTGTGGAAGAGGCTTGAGGACCAGTGGGTTCAGCTCTGGAGGGTTTGCCTGGGATGAGGGAGGGGCTTTCAGCTAGAACAAAGGCTGCTGGAGGGTGAGGAGAGGGAGCACAGAGGGGCTGTGGTGGTCCGGGCCCTAGATTGGGTGCCTTCTCTGTGCCAGCCCGGCCCCTGACTGGCACCTCTGAATCAAGCTGCTGGGTTTTGACACAGCCTGGTGGAGAGTGGCGGCATGTAGCTCACCTGAGGAGCTGGAGATCAGGCTGCACTCATCCAGGCTCTCAGTCAGAGCTGCAGGCCCGCTATCACCTTTCTGTGTTCTGGGACTCTAGTTTCGGAGAGATTCCAGACTTCTTGGAGAGTCAGGGGATTGACACCTCAGTGCAAGTCTCACTGGCTTTGCCCTGCTCAAGGAGGCTAAAGGTAACCCTGAGTCGCACAGCAATGGGCTAAGGCCTTGGGTACTGGCAGAAGAGACGTTTGCCCTGGCCACCCCGCCTTGGAGTCTAGTTGTCCTCACCACAGCCAGCTGACTCTGCAGCCCGGGAAACCTTCCTGGCCACAAGTGTCCCTGTGCCTGAGCTGTTGGGGAAACTTTAAAATCCCTGCTCCAAATGGAAACCTCTGTGCTCCTCCAAACAGTGAAAGATCTCCCTAATAAAAGAAAAGGCACACTCAGGCAGGTCTTAATGAATGGAGTGACTTCCAGAATTAATCCAGGATGTATGGGCTAGTACCTGGCTGGGAGTATGCGATGGATATTGTGACAGATTGTGGGCTGCAAGAGGAATCATTCCTGCTGTGCAGGGTGAGGGGAGGCACCATGGGCTGGGCGCAGGCTGGGCCTCTGCCAGGCAGCCTCTCATCTTGGCTCCTGACCTTCAGTGACAACCCCCCATCTGCTCTGAGTGGGCTGGGGTGGAAACCAAAGCTGACCTTGGAGCCTGCAGAGCTTCCTGCATGTGTCCTGCTCTGTGTCCAAGGCTGGGCAAAGGCTGGGTCTGTGAGGTGCTAGTTCCCCTTGCCCTGTCCTGTGGGCCCCTCTTCCTCTCCCATCCATCTCCCTGCCCTGGACTGCCCAAAGGAGGCTCTCAGCATGCCTCAGTTGACCAGTCCAGGCTTGGGTCCTGGCCTCCTCCCCAGTGCCCTAGCCCCAGGCATAGCAGCAGCGTTCTCTCTGAACATGTCCTTGTGTAGAGCAGGGGAGACCTGGGAGGCAGAGTTGGTTTCTGCTGCCACATGCATAAGCTCGAGGAAGCTAAGATCAGACAGGATTTTTTTTTTTTTTTAAATTTTATTTATTTATTTGTTTGCTTGTTGTGTTTGTTTGTTTCTTTTATTTATTCATTTTGTGGCTGGCTCAGCCTGCCCTGGTGGTGGCGCTGGCGCAGCATGTGGTGCCGGGGATCGAACTGCAGTCCCCGCAGTTGCCTGAGCCCTCCTAAGCAGGCGCTTTAGACCACTGAACCATCTCGCCGGCCCCTCAGACAGGATTTTTATCCTGCTCCCTCTTCCTACTGGGGTTCTACCCAGAGGCAGAACCCTCACTTCTGAGTCACACAGACCCGGCTAACATTAAGGTAGAGATGGCCTGGGCATAGGCCTCTTCCTCCAGCACCCCGGGCCTCAGGTGTAGTATCGTGTGGCTACAGGTCACCCTCAGTCTCCTTGAACAAGGCAACGTCAAGGGAGAGCTAGGGTCCAGCTTCTTTACCTCCTGACTGTGTGATCGAGCACCCCACAGTCCTCAGTGTCTTCCTTTGCCAGAGTAGGGCCTGTTTTAGCCTCTCTCAGTGTTCCCATTTGCCTTACAGGAGAGCCCTGGAATTGTTCCTGTTATACAGATGGGAAAACTAAGACTCCACAGAGGCCCAGAGGATGGCTGTCTATGGTGTCCAGAGGACAGCATCTGCTCTGTCTTTCAGATTTTGCTCTGGTCTCTCTGTGGTGAGATTGGGTGGAGCTGGTGACAAGGAGGCAGGTGCAGGGTCCCTGGAGAGGGGGAGCCATGGGTTAGGGCAGCCTTGGAGGGAGGAATGGGGCAGATGTCAGGGTGGCTATGGAGGAAGAAGCTGAGTGTCTGGGCCTGGTGAGAGTGTTTGGCTGAGGCTTGATGGAATGTGGCAGTGTCTCATATCCTAGGTGTGGACTTGGGGGCAGGAGAGGCAGGGGATCCTGGCTGGACATATGCGCTGGCCCTGTTCTACAGTCAGAGTTGCAGACCCACTTTGTATTGGCAGCTGCTCCAAAGGAACTTCCTGTGCCGGTCACAGTTCCCCACCCAGGGCTGAAAACTTTTGCTCTAATATGTTGGGCTGTCTTCATTGCCAGGCCCTCTCCTATTTTTTAGGGCCTCACTATGTAGTCCAGGGTGGCCTTGATCCTGCAGCAATCCCCCTGCCTCAGCCTCCTGACTGCTGGCATTACAGTAGCATGCCAGCAAGCCCAGCCTTTCAGCTCATTGCTTAGATGGTCTTGTCTTAGTCCTTAAGCTGCTCAATGCATTCTAGATCCCTGGCATTAAGAGCAGAGACCAAGAATCCAAGTGGAACTCAGTAGGGAGGTAGCAGGAAGATGTGGGGTTGGGGATGCCTCCTGCTGAGGCTGGGTGCACGTGTGTGTGTGTGTGTGTGTGTGTGTGTGTGTGTGTGTGTGGTGCATGTGCTTGAGCATGCGTGAGTGGTGGGCCCATTAACAAACAGAGAAATAAATTAACAAGTATTCAACCCACCAAATGTTCCTTCTGTTCTTTATAATAGAGCATGGGAACATAATTTTCCCCTGGAGCAAATTGCAACAGCTGAACCTGTTCCTCGTTTTCTCCAAAAACTGCTTAGAATTCTGGAATGCTTGTTGATTTCAGGTCCTTCCCCTTTCTGGCTTCTGTCCTCAGTCCCCAGGCCACTGCCCTTCCCTTCCTGGTGCCAGGCCTTACCTGAGATGGATTGTCAGTGTGAGGCTCCCACCCTACAGGGAGGAGGTGCTCAGAAGCAGGGCTCAGGCCAGGACCCTGGAGGAAGGGGTTGTTGGTGCCCTGAGCCATTTTGGTGAATAAAATGCCCGAGGCTGGCAGATGGGACCCGTAGCTTCCCATCAGGACAGCCGCAGACATGCTGTGTGACCTTGGGTGGTTCATCACCCACTCTGACCTTTGTTTCCATCTTGTGAAATGGACCAATTTGCCTGCTACCTCCCCAGGAATCTGCCCGATGGCGTATAGAAGATGACATTGATGGGCACCTTCTCCTTCTGAGGACACCAGGTGCGTGAGCTGGCAGCACCCGCCCCCTCTGGGCCTCTGGATTCAAGGTCTCCTACTCTGCTTCTGAAAGCCACGGGGTACATCTTATTATTATTGTTTTTTAAGCAAACTCATTTTAATCCAGTTTAATTAAACTGATTTATAAAATATGTATTTGTTTATAGATCTTGTTTGTGCATGTCCTCATGGTTTTTGTCATTCATAGCCTGGCCCAGATCCCCAAATCCAAGCTATCCCCCCAGGGTGGGAGCCAGATTTGAGAGGCCTTGTTCTGGGTTTTCTCTGTCAGTGGCAGTGGGGACAGTGGGAGGCTGGGACTTGGGACCTAATATTTTCCAACCTCTGTGCCCTGCTCCAGCACCCTGGCCTGACTGTGGAGGGTGCCTGTACATCTTCTAAGCCAGGGGCTTCTGTACACTTGGCAGAACCATGAACTACTCCCAAAAGCCTCCTGGGTTTGCAGCCAGGATTTGCAGGTTTGATTCACTATGGTTCTGGAGATGAGGGTGCCTGTGTGGTTGTGGGGACCTCTTTCTGGCAGCAGGTGGGGGACAGAAGGGAGAGAGATGGATCTGGTGTCTGTTTACTAGGACACTAATCCAGTAGATCAGGGCTGCATCCTGATGACTTCACGTGGCCTGAGTTACTTCATCGTTGGGGCTGGAGCATCAGCATGAATGTGAGGACACTTTCTATCCATAGTACCACCGCATACCCTGGCTGTGTTCAGTGCAGACTGTGTGTTTACTTCCTGGAGGCCATTCTAGCACAGGTCTGGGATATGGATGCTGTGATGCTGGCACAGAATGGGCGGATTGTCAGGCCTAAATAGGACCCATCCCAGCCTTGGCATGTGGCAGGGTGGGTCCTGTTCCCCAGCCTCCTCACATCAGGCTGCAGTTCATCCACTGTGTCTGCTCAAGTCCCCATTGCCCAAAGGAAGAGTCCCACCCCTCAGCCCTTCCAGGTGTCTCTGTCTAGCCTGAAGCCTCACTTCCTGTGCCCTCTGGATCCCAGGAGCCCAGAGGAAAGTTTCACTCCTGACGTTTGTACCCACACCTCCTCCTGCAGGTGTGAAGCCTTCTCAAAGGCCAGTGAGCTCCTGCTCACCCTGTACAGCCCTCCTGGGCATGCCCAGCCCCCGTACTCTTCTTGTACTTTGGGCTTCCCTGCTGCTGGGTTTAGCACAGGGACGGCTCTTGCTAGGGTGGTGTGACTCAGCACTGGGCCCCCAGATGCTTGGTGCCTCTCCCTGTTATTATCTGTGGTGTATACTCAGTGAGCCCTGTAGCTTAGCACTGCCCAGGGTCTGGTGACTGTCACCATGGAGGGAGGCAAACAGCAAAGGAGACAACAGTGGGACACTAAGTGGAGGAGGCAAGGGGGCGAGACTGCAGAGTGTGCAGGACAGGGACACAGACAGGGAAGCCCAGAACACTGCAGCCACCAGTGGCTGCAACAGGAGGAAACTTGGAAGAGGAGAGCCCTCTGCCAAGCACCTGGACCCTGAATGCACTTCAGACTCCTGCTTCTGGAGCTTCGAGGGGACCCTTTACACTCTTCACTGGTTTTGTTTTTGTCTTTTTGACACTGGGTCTTGCTATGCAGTTGAGGCTGGCCTTGAACTCACTATGGGGCCCAGACTGGCCTCAGACTCATGGCAGTGGTCCTGCCTTAGCCTCCCTTGTGCTGGGATTATAGGTATGTTCCACCATAGGTATATGCTCCACTCCTTCTGGTGTGTTAAGGTCACCAGGTTCATGTGTGGTTTGGTGTGGTTGCCTTAAGGCACTTGCACAGTGACATAGACCTGGAGCAGAGGGTGAAGGGCGTCGGTGTCCTGGGACCTTGGGATCATGCACCTGTCCCGTGGGGTGAAGTCAGAGGCCCACAGTGACAGGGCTGACCTACCATAATGGCCCCAACGATGACAACCATAACGACACCTCGTGTAGTACCTCCCACCTTGGTCCTTTCTGAGGCTAGGTGGGGGCTGGGCAAGTGCTGCCCCCCTCCACTAGCTCAGCCTCAGGACCTTTGTAAGGTCAGATCCCAGAGAGAGCAGATTAGCTTCCTGGCTTTGAACCTTGCTCCTCACCTCTGAGCTGGCCAGCTGTGTCTGAAAAAGAGTGATATCACAGAGTTGGCCTCTGGATCACCTGAGGCTTAATGCTAATAAAACACAGAAAGGACCCAGACAGTCTGCGCATCCTCCAGGCTGGGGATGCATCTGAATGCAGACTGGCTCCAGAGAGGAGATTTCCTGTGCAGCCATGGAACCTGCTTTGTGCATAGCGTGTTTTAGGGGACCCCCCAGGTTGGGACACAGCTGTCAGCCCCCTTTCTTCCTCCTGCTAAGGCCTAGAGCCCTTGGTCCTCCCATACCCCCACCTTGCTGAAAGCAGTTGTTCTGGGGATTGGTGGAGGAGGAGTTGTGTGGTAGAGGGTGGATTGGTGACCTCTGCAGTCCTGGGGTTGCAGGGATGCCATCTAGGGCAGCTGGAGGGAGGCCTGGGTGTTCTTCATGGTCACAGCATGGTTGAGACTCGTTGCAGTCTGCAGGGAAGACAGGCGGTGATATTTACAGCCGAAATCTTGGTCTCCTTAAAAGGAGGCTGGAGGTGGGGGGGAGGTAGGGAGTGGATAGACTTTTTGATAATGTCATAAACAGAGTCTGTCTCCCAGGAAACAGTAGTGGTGGTGGCCACAAGCTGACAGATGTGTACGCTGTCATATGGGCCCACAGAGGTGGGAGAGGACATTGGGCAGGATGGGTGGGCTATAGCTCACCAGGCTTGGGACAGCCAGCTACACTAATGAGGACATGGGGTGGGGTGTTTGTGAGGGACTACATCCTGGAACTGGATCTGGGGGACAGTGGGTGCCTGCATCATTCTGAGGGGCCTCTCCAGCCTCTGGCTCATAGCTCAGGACCAGCTGTGGGGCTGGTAGGGATGTGTTTTCTGAGTTAGGTAGATAATGGCATACAGGAGACTCAGCCTGCCATGTTATTTTATTTTTTAAAAATTTTTATTAATATTTTTTATTATGGCTGGCTCAGCCTGCCCTGGGGGTGGGGCTGGCACAGCATGTGGTACCCAGGATTGAACTGTGGTCCTGCAGTTGCCTAAGCTTGCCTAAGCAGGTGCTGTAGACTGCTGAGCCGTCTTGCCGGCTCAGCCTGCCATGTTCATATGGGTCTAGGAGGGCACAGATTGAGGGAGGAGTATGGGAGAGCCTCATAGCAGCATGTGAGGCTATATCACAAGTAGTAATGAGGCTAGTGTGAAGAAGGGGAAGTTTGGGGTGCAAGACCCTGTCCCTAAACTCCTAGTCACTGGGGCCAGAGATTTCTCTGACTTGCCATATTTTAGAGACAGCAGGGGACTGGCTTTCCAGAGTGAGCCTGGTCCCCATCCCAGCGTGGCCCTGACTTGCCACGTGACTTCAGTGGGACCCTGGGTGTCCTTGGGCAGGATGAGGAGCACCTACTGCTTCCTAGACTCCAGACTCTGCACCACTCGGGACTGGAAAGGTGGTGAGGAGAACATCGCTTGGGAGGAAGTGCAAGGTTTAGGGAGGACCCAGAGACCTAGAGGGTGGGGGTGGGGCTGAGGCCGGTCCTTGGGAAGCATCCAGGGCCTCAGAGGAGCAGCTGTGAGGGCTGGCCCTTGTGTTCTTGAAGGCAGGGTGGGGGCTGTGCAGGAGGCTGAGGACTGCAAGTGCCTTTTCTATGAGAAGGGACCTGGGGCAGGGGCAGGGAGAGCAGGGCAGGGGCTGGGCCCAGTGGGCTCCCCGAGCAGTAGAGGTGCAGGGCTGGGGTTGACTGGTGAGTGGTGCTGCCTCAGGAGGCAGCTGTGTCAGGGTTAAGTCATTAGAGCACAACCGTGCACAGGGTGGGTGTTCATTACATGTTGCTTGTGCTGTTTTAAACTAGAATTGAAAGTGCTTTAAGCTCCAAGCGGCCCCTACCCCACAGCCTGGGGCTCCATGCTGTCTGTTTGGGCCAAGCCTCCCAGTGATAGAATCTCTGACCTGTGGTCTTCAGCTACCCATCACCCATTGCTCAGATGCAGAGACTGAGGCCCTCTCCTTCAGGGAGGGTTTCTGAGTCTCCCTGGAGTAGGGGTCCTTGGCCTGTTCTCTTCTCACCCACCCTTTCTTCTCTTCCTGAGTCATTGAGGGGACACCCTGTTTGGCTCTGGTATTACTTAGAAACAAGAGAGGCTGAGAGTGGGTAGAAGCTTGAGGGTTGGAGGAGGCGAGGGGAGACCAGAGCCCACTCCCCAGCCCCAACCATGGGTCCCCAGCGCCTAACTGGTTCCTGCTAATTAGCACCTTAATGAACTGTGCCCAGGCACTCTCCCACGCCTGCTCCTAGACAGATAATTACAATGATTTTTTGGCTGCTGGGGGCTATAGGGGGGTTTTCCCGGCTTTTTCACTGTCCACAGGGATTTTCAAATCTACCCACTCTCGCCTCATTTGGAAAAGGGAAAAAAAAAAGTGTTAATGGACCTTTTTCTGCAGCTGAGAAGGACAATTTATGACAGAGGTGACAAACTTCATTTTAATGAGAGGCAAATTCCTTGTTTTAAATTACAGCACCCCTCCCCCACCCCATGGATTTGGGGAGTTGAGAGAAGAGGCTGAGGTGTCAGGTTGGCAGGACTGGGGGTGAGAGAATTCTGGTCCCTGGGATCCCTGTATCAGGCTGTCACACACATCCCTCCTTTAATATGAGGATTCCTGAGGGATGTTGTGGCCTCTGTTGACAGATGAGGAGACTGAGGTCACAGGGATCTAGAGATGGACCCCAGATCATGGAAATCTAAAGCTTGTGGCGGGATCTGAACCCTGGGAGCTGGCACCAAACTTCATCCTTTCACACTCGATCTCTTCTCATTGCCCACCCCTAGGGACCAGAGACTAGTGTTTGATGCTGTCACTTGCCCACTATAGGGATGGGACGAGGGGGTTCAGGTTGGGGTGGCTTGGCAAGGTGTCTTGGTGCTGGCTGCCCAGGCTCGTCTTCCTGTGTAGAGGGGTGGCTGGAGAGGGGTGCCCAATACAGGTGCTTTCCTGGGGTGCTTTTCTGAGGACCCCCTGAATAATAGATTGGGGCCTGGCTGGATATGATGGTGGGGTGACTCCAGCCATCAAGGCAGAGAGGCCAGGCTGCCTCAGGGGTGCTGGGCAGAGCCTGGGTTGCCTCTTCCTGTGTTGCTGTGTCTGTGGGAAGCCAGAGCACCCCGGTCATGGCTTCTGGGACACCCAAGGCCACAGCCCCTCTCTGGCCCAAACTTGGCCTCTTGGCCCAGTTTTGGGGGTAGCTGCTGGTCAGGAGCTCCAGCAACACTGGGACCCTATCTGCAAAGTGGGCAGAGTGTCCTGGCCGCTAGGCCAGCTGGGGTTTCTTCCATCCTCTGGGAACTGGCTGTGGGAATCTGGAATTCAGAGGCTCCCAGACACTTGATTTCCTGGGTCTGATGGGTCCAGTGCAGCATGGCCTCTACTTCTCCTTCCTGTCCAGGATAGTGTGAAGCCTGGGGATGCTAAGACCATGGGGTCCGTGCCCTGTAGCACCAGAAGAGCATCAACCCTATCCCTCATCGCTGAAGACCTTAGGGAAGTCCCTGCCCTTCACCAGAAAATGGACTATTGATGCTCCTGTTAATCAGATGCAGGGAGAGTGCTCATGTGGGCTTTTGGACACCCAAGTCCTCAAGTGTCTGGTTGGAAGGAACCTTCCAAGCCCCAAGGCTGCTTCCCCAGGTGTGGACACTGTCACCCTGCCTCTTTTTGTCCTCATTCTCCCTTTGACCCTGTTCTGTCCCCTTCTTGTCTCTGTGGCAACCCTGCCTGAGGCTCTGTTGCTGTCCTGGGTGTGGCTTGGGAGAGGGAGGAGCCAGATCCTGGCAGCTCTGTCCATAGGCTGAACCTGGCCTCTCTGTTGGCCACTGGATCTGCCAGAAGGTCCGCAGAGGAAGTAGGGGACAGGTCAGGGCACAGGCAGTGGGTGAGTGTGGGTTACACCACATGGGACCCATGGGTGCTGCCTAGCACAGGCCCCAGAGTGGGAGTGACCGACGGATTTGTTTCCTGCCCTTGAGCTCTTGAAATCCTTCCCTTGAGATCTTGTTGAGTTTCCATGAATTCCAGGCTCAGCACCCATGCAGCTCAAAGGAGTCCATATTGGCTTATGGAAGCTGAGGCGGCTTCTCACTTAGGGCCACCTGGCATGGGCATCTCCTCTGTTCCAGGAAGAGGGCACTGGGTAGATGTTAGCCTCCAGTGTAGCTTTGGCTCTGAGCATGGGTTGGCCCTGGCTGCCACCCAGATAGGGGTAAGCAAGACTCAAGTAGGCCCCTGTATCAGGGCCGGTAAATTGTCGCCAAGGGCAGTGGGAGCTGTAGAAGGATCTGGAACTGTGCAGGCCTGAGTGAAAGAGCAGGAAGATGCCTGTAGGGACATGGCTGCAGCAAGTTCAGAGAAATCTCTGGCAGAGGCTGTCTACACCCTGGCGCCCCTCTCCAGGCTGCTGTGCCTCATCTGACCTGATCGGGGAGTGAATCGCCAGTGTAGATCACCCTGGCGAATAGGCATTGATTTCCATTAACAGCCTGGGTCAGCAGCTGGGGTCAGCAGTTATCCTCTCTGCTGGCCTCCTCCCATGACCTGGCCCTGGGCTTGCCTGATGTGCTGGGTGGGGTGCAAAGTAGAAAAGGGGGCAGAGGAGGGAGAGGCAGACATCATGTGCTCCATGTCTATTCCTTCTCCTTCCCTATGCCCTGATGTCTGGGTTGCGGTCACTTGCCAGTGTCCTTTGGGTGCACGGGGCTCTCTGCACAGTCCTAGTTCTCTCCATTGCGCCTCACCTCACAATTTGTATTTATTGCTTTATTTGCTTAATGTCAGGCCAGAGGCTGTGGCTGCCTGGTTCGCAACTTTGTCCACAGTGCCGGAAACCAAGGCAGCACTCAATAGATCTCTGTTCCAGGAAGCTGGGCAGAGGGACTCAGTGGACTTCTGGCTCAGGCAGATTCACTTCTCTGGAGCCATCTGGGGAGGAGAGGAGAAGGGAGAAGATGCTGAGGTCTCCCCCACCTGCCTGGGGAACCTTCTTCTGCTCCTTGGAATTCCTGAAAAGAGTGGGGATGGAGGAAAACATTTCAGGGGGGCTGGGGTCCTGGCAGTGGAGGCTAGGACTGAGGCACTCAGGGCGACAGAGGGCTGTGTCAGAGCTGGAGTTAATAATTGCCCATATTTTTTTGGGAGGGAAGGGGAGCTTTAAAAATTGTCATTCATGCAATTCCCAACATTGCCCCTTGGGTAAGCCTCTTCACAGCATAACTAAATGTCTGAAGTACTCTGTCAGTTTTATCTTTAATTTTTTTTTTTTTTTTTTTTTGGCGGGACCAGGGTTCAGACACAACCTTGCACTTGCCAGGCAGGCACTTGTGCCATGGAGCTATCTCCACAGCCCCTTCTGTCAGTTTTATCTTTAGAGAAACCACCGCCTGCTCCTTGTGACTGCTTGAGTTTGGGATTATTTGAGTAAACGAGGCACATGCGTGTGATGTGGTGTCCCATGGATGGGCACTTAGAACATCTCCCTTTCACCTCAGAAATATGGCTGTGGCTGCTACTGCTGGTGTGTGTGTGTGTGTGTGTGTGTGTGTGTGTGTGTGTGATCGTGGTTTGTGTGGAACTGCCTGGTGGGTGGGTGTAAGCTTTATAAAATAAAGTCAAACAGTTTCCTCTGAGTGTGTGCAGCGACTTCCGGTACCCCCAGCTGCGAGTGAGAAGTTCCGTTCCTCCGACAGCACTGATGAGTCTGCCCCCATCGTGTCCACTGACGTAACAAAGGTGCGGGGGGGCCTCATGCTTTTCCTTGGCATCTCAGAGCTCCACTGGGTTGCCACAAGCTCTGTCACGTGTTTACTGGCCCTTCAGGTCCCCTCATCTGACAATTGCTTGTTCTCCTTTGTTCGCCTGTTAAACAATGTGAGAGATTTGTCTTTTTTTATTATCATTATTGATTTGAATAGTTCCTCATGTAGCCTGGAAACGATCTTAATGTCGGCTCTCGGGGCTGCAGGCCCATTCGGTGGTCTGTCTGAGCCTTGTCTTTTCCCTTTATGATGCCTTTTGTTGCATAGATGATTTACATTGTAACAAAGTCAAATTTTTCACCTTTACGGCTTGTGCTTTTTATAGCTTATTGGGAATGAGCATTTTTTAAGACTCTTGAAGTATATTGTGCAATTATCACTAGGAAAAGGCGTCCTCATCTGCCCTCGGAATGGGCAGAGGGAGGACAGGTGGCTGTTGTATCTATAGCGGGTGAAAGGAGTGAGCATGAATGAAAGAGAGGAAAATGCTCCGCTTGGTCCTTGACGCCATCCTAAGAGGCCCCTCTCTCTGTTCTCCTTTGGAGACCTGAGGCCCCTAGGGGTGGTCACAGGTGACTTTGATTCAGGCTTGGCTCTGGCTTTGGGGCTGGGCTGGGAGTTGTGGAGCCTCAGGGAGCATGGTTAATTGGTGTCCAGGGAAGGTGAGAGGCAGCAGGAGCTGGCATGTGGAGACGTTGCCAGGAGTGCAGCATTCCCAACTCCAGAACCGCACAGCCTGGGGACTTGGGCTCGGGCCTTGGTATCCTGATTTTGGCAATGGCTCTGTGGTCTGGGGCAATCCTCTCTTTGAGCTCCTTTCCCCTGTTGAGTGGGCGTGGTGCTCAGGTGGTCCTGAAGAGCTGCAAGGCCCAGGGAGGTACAGAGCTCCTGAAGTCACACACAGCTCTCTAGCGGTGGCAGACTGATCCCTGAGGAGACTTTGGGGGAAGGAATGGGCACCCAGGCACTGGGGGTGAGCTGCATTGAAGACACTCAGAGGCCTTTAGCAGGAGTGGGCAAAGCCAGGGGTAGAGATGGGATGGGATCTCTTTGTGAAATGTCCTTTTTGGAAAATTGACTTTGGGCCAGGGAGAAGGGACTGGGGAGGCCCTGGGGCTGGGCAGATGGTGGCCACCCTGCCCTGCCACTGTTGACCAGGACTGTCCCTTCCCACTGGTTTGGCTGTTCTTCTGCCTGCAGCCCCCTGGACCTGAGGGGTTAATTTCACTGCGCCTGAGCGAGGCTGGCGTGGTGGCATGCAAAACCATACACTTTCATAAACTGCTTAATTAGGCGAATGTTAATGAGACGTTAATTACTGTTGTGCCCGTGGATCCCACGGAAACGAGGATTATGTTTCTCTTCAAACATCCCGTCTTAATTATAACTTGTGCAGCCTTCACCAGTGAAGAGGGTGGGGCAGGCTCCTCCCTCTCTGGGCTGTTCTCCCCAGCTCCTGCCTCTGGTCCTCCTTTCCTTGCTTTGACTGCTGAACACCTACTGTGTGCCAACCCTGTCCTAGAGGTGGCACCAGTGGTGGAGGGCAATCTGACCCCTGCAGAAGGGGGTTGCTGTCCATGGTGCAGCGTGGACACCTTGGCAGAGGTGGGGGTGTGTAGGCTGGGCAAGGGTGCCCTGTGTGGGGTGGAGCAGCTGAGGAGCCTCATGGGAGAGGGGACCATGATTTGAAAGTTCCTAAGCCTGACCACCACACCAGGGTCCTCAGATGGGACTGCACATGCTGCCCTGTGCTGCTGTCTCCTGCCCACCCTTCTACCCATGCTCTACTGTCCTCTGCCCATCCTTGCCCTCCCCCAGGGACCAGGAAGCCCAGGTTGCCCTGGCTATTGCTAACCTGGGCTGGGCCATCAATACTCAAGAGGGCCATCAATACACAAAGTCCCATTTCACAAATGGGGACATGAGGCTAGAGAGGATAGGGGGCCTGGCCTAGTATCACACAGATAGGAGGTAGAGAGAGCGCAGGGCCCCAGCTGGGTCTCAGTTGGCCCTCAGTAGGCCTCATGAGAGGACTGAGGAACGTAAAAACACTCATTTGCCCCCACCCCATCACTCGTGTCCACTTCACAGATAGGAAGAGTGAGGCCCTGAGGGGCTGAGGGGCAGGGACAGAGGCTCTAGGGTGTGGATTGGGCAAGGCCTCTGTGAGTTCCCCTGGGCATCTCCTCTGATGCTACTCCCTTGGGAAGATCTTGGGCAAGTAGTAAGGGGCCCTGTCCTTGCCATGCCCTGGAAGCCCAGAAGCTACCAGGCTTCTAGCCCTCAGTGATGAGGGGATCTCTCTCAAACATTTAATTACAGCAGCAGGGGATGATTTGCCTGGAATGTGTGAGGCTGACCTGGTACAGAGGAGCAGCGTTTCAAGTGTCCAGACATCTTAACCTGAAAGCACACAATCACGGCAGAAAGAGCTTTTAGCCTATTATGTGTATTTGTGCAATTGCATCTCAGCCCTTTAAACTGGTTGCTGCGTCTCCAGACAGGAAAATAGGGAGCGTCCTTTGCAGCTCCCATGGTCAGTAAGATGGCTGGGGCAGCCTTCTGTCACAGGCAGTGTGTGCCACTACACTGGGCTGCATGATGTCCCTTGGAGTTTGATGGGAGGTCCCTGCATACCTCATCCAGTGCACTGGTGCAAATCCTGGCTTTAATAGAATGGCCTGATTTTATTTTTCTTTTTGGCTTTTTGAGAGAAGGTCTTGTTATATAGTCCAGGATGGCCTCTGAACTCATGTAACCCAGGGTGGGCTTGAACTTGTGGTGATCCTCCTGCCTCAGCCTCCTGAGAACTGGAATTACAGGCATGTAGCATCACACCTAGCTAAAATGGCTTGAATTTTAAATAAATGGTTGCTTGTTAAGGATAACAAAATAATATTTCTGGGGTTGTAGACTTCTGGTTGTGTTCCTGGTGTTGGCCTTGCTATGAGTCCTGTCCTCCCCCATCCCACCCCTGATCATTACCACACAGACACACACACTCCCTGTGTGGCCAGATCAGTATTTCCCAAAGAGAAGCCAGAAATCTGGTTTCCATGTGGTTTGTAAAAGTTGGCAACTGTATCTAATCTTCTAAAAACCACGGAGCAGGCCAGAGAAAAAGTCCCAGTGCTGAACCGGTCCCCTGACTGCTCCAGGCCCTGCAGGCCCTGCTCCTTACCTCTGTGTCCTTTGTTCCCACCCCGGTATACCTCGGCTCCCTTCTGTCGCTGCCCCTTGGGGGAAGGAGCGCCTGGTGAGCCTGGAAGAACCAAAAACAGGGCTGCTTTGAAAAAATAGGCATGAGTCATGGCTGTACTCCCTTTTAAGGAGGAAAAGCAGCTGCTTCCTTTGCATTGTTATCAGGGCCCTCTTGGGAAGGGGCCCTTGAGGTCTGGCAGGTGCTTTCTGGAGCACAGCTGCTTACAAGGTGGGTGTTGGCTGGCTTTGGCAAGTGTGGCCATGGCCAGGGCTCCATGTGTTGGCTCGGTGGCAGCTTTAAGAATAACACAGGAACTCTTCCATTAAAGTCACTGTGTCGTCAGCTGACGTGCTTTAATGGGACGCTCAATTAGAGCAAGGTTTCTGAGGCACAGACACCCCCACAGAACAGGCGCCTTTCTCCTGTCATCATCTAGCGTGGTCCCTGTTCCCAGCCAGGCATGAAAGTGGTGCTGCTCCTGCCTCCTCTGTGTCTCTGAGATGAGGTGATGGCACTGGGGTGAAGGGACCCCTTGGTGGGTGCGTGTGAGTGGGGAGACTGAGTCTCCCAAAGGATTCACCATGGCCCTGGTCCCAGGCCCGCCTGGGCTGAGCTGGCTTTGATAGGCTTTGCCTGGACAGTAGCCCCATTGTTTGATCTCCTTGGGTTAGACATGCTCACTACTATTGTCTTTCCGATGAAGAAACTGAGGCAGGGACAGGGTCACGGCAAGGGGGAAAGAAGGGATGAGAGGCAGGCTGGGCTCAGGAGGCCAAGCTCTTAGCCCGGGGCACGTCCTCAGGCTGCACCCTTCCAGGAAGCATGCTCTGACTATTCTGCCCTGAACTCAGTGCTCAGAGTGGCTGTCCTAGGGATCATGATGGGAAGGGACATCTGGGCTGTGACAGAAGAGCTGGCTTCAGAAGTTGACAAGGACAGTGTCTAGTGCCAGACTCTGCAGGTGAGGAAGCAGAGGCCCGGACATAGGATAACCTGCCCCAGGGTGCATGGCTTTCTCCGCACCCACAGTCACACTGATTTATTCCAAGTCAGGACTGGGGGGCCTGGAGGAACCCTACTAAGTCTTCTTTTCCCCTTTGCCTTTAACCCTCAAACCACTTACACTCTCCCTCCTATCCTTCATCTTCCTGTTTTTTTTTTTTTTTTTTTTTTTTTTTAAACAAATCTGTGAGGGGAGGGGCAGGGAGGGAGGGAAAGGGAGGAGCAATTGACTTAAATGTTTAAATTAGCCTCACATTGCTGAAAGCTGGGTGTCAGGATAAATCCGTTCCTACAATGTCATAGATCTTTTCTTGAGTGGGAAGTTGGAGAATAAATGAATGTTCTTCATATATTATTACGGCCTGACACTCCCAAGGCCGGGGAAGGCACCAGCAGTGATTAAGGAGCCATGCTGGTAATGAGTGGGCTTGGGCTGCTCATGGGGCTGTGGCTGAGTGCTGAGCCATGAGGGGCCATGCTGGTGAGGGCCTTGGCTCCTGGGGGCTCCTGCAGCCCAGGCATGGGGACACTTGGAGGGGAAAGATGCAGAAGTCAGGATCTTCTGAGAGTGAAGAGAGCTGGGTGGGGAATAGCCCAGCCTGGATTGCCTGGGGCCTCTGCAAGGATGGGCACTTGTGGGCTCCCAGTAGCTGGGACTTGGCTAGTGCATGGTTAGCTGCACCCTGTGTGTAGGTTGGGGAGGGTGCCTGGGGGCACTTCAATGTTCTGCCACTTGGGAGCTACCAGAGAAGGCTTTCTGGAGGAGCTGGGGTGGGTCAGTGGAGGGTAGAAAGGGGGTTCTGCCTGCAGTGGGGAAGAAGCAGCCAGCCAGTATGTGCCAGGGTCCTTGATGGAGAGGATCTGGGAGGTGGCCTGAAGTGCGTGGTGGCACATGCTCAATAAACACTTGTGAAGCCAGGAGGGAATTTCCTGGCAACCTCTGGGAAGGTGTTAAGTAGAAAGTGCAGCTGTAGCCTGGTAAATGTCGGCGGCTCTGTTTGCTAAGCTCTAGGTGTGAGTGGCTGTGCCTGTCATCATGCCCGCAATCGAGATGGATTCATTCTATGGGTAAAAATGTGGAGGCTCAGGGACTGGACTCCAGATCTGGCTTCAAAACCTTTCTGCTGACCATGCCTCAGTTTCCCCATATGCACCACGAGGGCCTAGAGGATATGCTCTTGGATCTGACTTCTCTGCAAGACTGGGGTTAGTTTGGGACTAGAATCTGCTGACCTGAATTCTTTCACTGGAGTGGGGTCCTGAGCCTGCCCTACTGGGGGCTTCCTCTTTCTCCATCAGATTTCTGGAGGCTTCTTCCCTTTTCCCCAAGGCAGTTGGGGAGCTGCCTGGGTTGAATATTTGGGGTAAGAATAGGGTCCCTCAGCAATGTGTAATTTCCGTGCTCCCCACAGGCATGAGATGGGACTTTCTAGAGTGGTTTGGTCCCCTTTCCCCCAGGCCCAGCTCGGGGAGAAGCCACACCTGTCTAGTCATAGCTCTGGACAGGTCTCTGTGCTCCTCACCTACCTGCCTGTCTCGGGCTTTGCAGTCCCTGAGGACCTGTTGTATAGGTGGAGAAACCTAGTTTTATGGAGGTGTGATGTGAAATTGCCAAGGGGCAGGGCTGCTGTGCCTGGGCACACTTGGGCTGCCCTGACTTTTGAGGGGACACCCAGAAGGAAGTTGGGCCCAGGGCATCTCTGTAGATGCTCCTCCCCAGGAGAGAGAGTAGGCTCCAATAGACTTCTGGTTGCACTGTGTGGAGGTCCTGCACCCCTCCCCAGGAGGAGGGGCTCCCATGAGTTAATTAAGAAAGTAAAGAGCAGGTGCTAGGACTGGAAGGTGCTCAATGCCTGAAAATCAGAGTGACTGTGATTACTGATAATATGGCGTTTTTGCTGCTGAAGAAATGATGTAGAAGTGGACAGAGAGTCTGCTAGCACAGGCCTTGCCAAGACCTGGTCCTGGGAGTAGCGGAATTTCTCTCTTCCTCCCTCTGTCCATCCCTCCCTCCTCTCCTTCCCTTTTTATCCGTCCTTCTTTTTCTCCTCCCTCCGTCTTTTCCCCACCTTCCTCCTTTTCCTCCTCCTTCTCTTCCCATCTTCTCCAATTCCTCCCACTCTGTCTCTCCCACTCTCTCCTGGCTCGTCCAGATCCTGCTTTCTGGTAGCTGATGCCTCTCCACCTGTTTGGAGGGAGAAAGGGTGGGCAGCAGTTCTTACACAAGGGACAGAGCCTCGTTTTCCCCTCTGCTGAGTGGCTCCATGGGGAGGGAGCTGTGCCCAGGTGGGGAAAATGAGCCTGGGGTTTCTGCTCTCTGGTTGGCAAGCTTTGTGCCAGGTACTGTGGCAGTGCCTGCAATGCCCAGTGTCACGGTCCAGACACATGGTTTCCTGGTCACTTCTCTTCAATCTCAGGGAGACCACTCTGATTCAGCACCATGGACAGCACCTGGCTCCCATCCACAGAGCTCTGAACGGAGGTCACACTGATAGCAGAGATGGGAACAGTGGGGCCCAGAGTCTCCTGTGATGTCCCAAGGTAGGATATAGCTTTAGAGCCAAGTCCTGGATGCTGCAGGAGAAGCTTTAGAAGGACATCCTGGTGTCAAATGACATGTCACAATGTCTGCTGTGGGCTCAGGAATGCAGGAGGTATGGTCTCTAATCTCCATTCTCTCCAGCACATGGGACCCACAAAACAATGCAGCACCCACACTCTGGGGGTGGGGGTAAGTGGGGCTTGGCCTACACTCTGGACCCATGAGCTTGACTGTAGAGGCTGAGGCAGAACAGCAGTTCTGGACACAGTACATTGGAATATCTCACTGGAGATGTGGAGGGAGGAAAATCAGCATGGTCACCAAAGAGGAATGAGGCCAACTCGTGTGCAAGAGATGATAGCAATAAGCTGGCAATGGGGGACCAGCTGTGAGGAGGTGGGAGGCAGGCAGTGGCCCTGGTAAGGCGCTGCCTCCCGCACAGACACATTTTCCCAGTACTGGGGCCCAACCTGGTGCTCCGATCCACTCTTCCTCTTGCCTCCTTACAGGATGGCTGATTTCACTTGGAGTGACAATGGTCAGAGTGGTCAGTGAGGCCGCCATGCCTTGCTCCCTGGCCTGTAGTTGTTCCATACCTGACGTTTATCAGAAGGATGGGATGGAGCCACCAGGCTCATGGGGGTCTGGCCAGTGCAGGCCTCTTGTTTCCCACTGATGTGCGTTCATTTGTCCGCTACTTGAGTAGTTTACCAGACACCATGAGGCTCTGTTTGGCTGTGGAAATTAAATAAGGTCCTTGTGAGGAAGGGACAAGCCTCTGCTAATTAGCTCAACTGCCTGCTCTTAGGACAAAAGTCTATAGAGTTGGGCTTGTGGCACTGGAACAGTGGTGGGGATCTGTGGGGAGCCAGCAGGTTGGAGAGCCTGCCTTTGGGCAACAGTGTAAGGATACAAAGGCTGAGGCAGTTCCTCTCTGTGCTCTACCCACAGCAGGGTCTACCTGGAAGGGCCTTAGGATTCCAGGGTACTGTGTTCTGTTCCCAGTCCTTCCACTTATAGTCCTGTGGCCTTGAACAAGGGACAGCTGACCTTTGAGTGTTTGAAGTCACCTCCACTAAAGGACAAGGCACTGTCCTGCTGTGAGAGAGGAAGGCTGTGTGGCTCGAGTGGGAAGATAGAGTAGGGTGCCAAGCACACGCTTGGGACTTAGAGCAGGCCAGTGGCCCTGGTTTACCTCTCCTGACACCCTTATAGCAGTGTTGACTTGAGCCTGGTACATGGGGGGCACATTGCTTTCTGTCCAGCATGTGACTGTCTGTAGAGTGGGATCCTACCCTAACCCAAACCCCAACCCTAACTCTAACCCTAACCCTAGCCCTAGCCCTAACCCTAGCCCTAACCGGAGTGCCCATTCCCTGCTGTTTAAGCTAGGGCTGGAGATTAGGTAATGAGACAAGAGCCTGATCCCTCGTGCAGGAATCCTTCCGTGGTGGGCTGGATGTGCCCCTGCACCTCTGGTTGTCATAGCTTTCCCATCTCCTTCCAGGGCTCCACTGACACCATAGTCCCATTGTGCCCTTGTCCTTGTTTCCCTGGTACCCTGATTTTCCTGGAGGTGAAGAGGATCAAGGTGTCATGGCCGGCAAGGATGGTCAAGGAGACAGCTGACCTTGCTGAGCACATATGGCTCCAAGCTGCCCATAAGGGTGACTCTCCAGCTGTAGGGAACACAGGTGACAGAGTCCCCACCCTGGCATGTGGCCCTCCAGCTGTCCTGTGCCCTGCCTATCTTCTTCCTGCCCTAGCCCACTTTGTCCCTCAGCTGGGCCCCATGTGTGACTCTGGGCAGGCTCCACAAAGGCAGAAGCTTTGGTTCTTGTTGGCCAAAGTACTTTGGGCACCCATTGAGCCCTGCTGTGAGGTAGACGGCCCTCTAGTACCTGTTGAATGGGGGGATGAATATGTCATGTGGGTTAAATGATACCATGCAGATTAAGTACCTGACACGATACCACATATGTATTGAGTAAACAAAAGAATGTGACTGCCACTTGAACAGTGATTGTTGTCTTCTGATCCCTGGAAGGGGCCTGCCAGGTGTGGTCCAGAAGCAGGACAGGGAAGCCCTGAGGAGGGGAGAGAGATGCCTGGTGAACTCCAGGAGGAGGTGACTTGGGAAAGAGGTTGGATGGCACTCTGAGGCTCTGACATCCACGTGGCACAGAGCTGGGGAGGGTGCGTGTGCGTGTGTGCATGCGTGTGGGCGGGTGTGTGTGTGTAAAACAAATAGCTAGAAAATGAATTTAATTATAAGGCACTTTTAATAGCTATTTATATTTAATCCTGGTAATTCTGCATCTTGTGTCGCCAAACTGTAATTCTATTCTTCTTACTCATTTGCTGGTGAGAGTTCAGGAGATGGGGAGTGAGGCAGCCCTGAGGGAAGGCAGTGGGGTCCCCAGCTGCTGAGCCTCGGGTCAGCAAGGGAGGGCATTTGGGACTTCAGGAAGACTCACCTTCCCCATCTGCGAAGTTGGCAGGGGAGACTGACTTGGTCCTCTTCCTAGAGCCCCGGTGGAGTCATGGCTGGCACAGGCAGGGCTCTGGCTCTTCCCTGAGCAGCTGGGAGGCCACCTGGGCAGGGCCAGGCATTCTCCTGTGCCGCTCTTCCTCCACTCCTCAACCCGTGCAGCAGCAGCTGCTGTGGGGCCTAGGGTCTTCCCAAGGGCTGAGTGTGCAGGAGGCTGGAGGGCTTCTGAGCACTGACCCCGACCCAGCCCCTGCTCCCTGCCTGGCTTCTTGCACGCCGCCTTCTGGGATCCCTAGAATCCTTCCACTGGGGTCACTCTGCATTTTATGGAATGGGGAACTGTGGCCAAGTGGATCTGGGATACTGTCAGAATATGGGTCTCTTACTCCAAAGTCAGCTCTTCGGAGGGGCTCTGGTGGCTTCCAGGGCTCCTTCTGAGGAGAGTAATGGGGCAACATGACCTTCTTAAGGGTATCTGAGAGCTGGAACCAAGAGGGTACCCAACCATGATCTGTGTTTCCTGGGGGCCCAAAAACCCACCTAGAAGTCCTTCAGTGGTAACCTAGGTAACTGATGGCCCATCGTGAGACGGAGGCCCTGTCTAGGGTCACCAGGAAGGAGAGCGCTTGGCTTTGGGCTTAGCTGCTCCCTGGGTCCGATCTGGGCTGCCACTTGCCGACCTTGTGACCTTTGACCAGGCACTGTCTCCAGAGCCTCAGCACTGCGGCAAGCTCTGGGGCATTGAGTGCTGGTGTTGCCACCTCTGGTGTCACCCCTCTCCTGCCCACGTCCTCTGCTGATGATCATGGAGGTTGGTAATGACTAGGCCACGGTTTCTCCCTGAGATAGTCTCACTCTAATAAGAGTTGTTAATGCTGCTGAGCCCCAATGGAACAATGTTTCCCTTTAATGGTGACATTTTAGGAGCAGTGACAATGTGAGGAGACACTAGCGGGGGCTGCCTGGCTTCTTGGTGTGTGCAGCCTGGCTCTCTAGCCCTTCCCCAGACCTCCTCAAGATTCCTGTCAGCATCTTATTAATTTGACTGAAGGAGTTGTTCCCAGCCCGCTGGCCATTGGGTCTGTCAAAGCCTGGCCAAGAGTTGGCAGGTGTCTGGTGGAACAGGACCAACCTGACTCCAACCCTTCTGGGCAGCCCATACAAGGACCTGAGGTCACACTGGAAGTCCTGTGCATCACAGGGGTCAGGTGTGGCTTGGTCCTGTGGTCAGCAGCAGCAGCAAAGGGGAGAAGGTATGGGCTCCTGCTGGGCCTGGAGAGGTGGCAAAATGATAGAACTTGGGTTGACATCTGTGTGTGTGGGCACAGCCCTGGGCCTGGAGACAAGGTTCTCAGGGTGACTTGGAGAGGTCCTGAAGGAAAGGCTCCCCAGGCTGGGCTTTGGGTCTAGCCCCTGTCTAGCTTTTGCAGGTAGCTCCTGTGTGACCTTGGCTGTGTGTGTCTGCTCAGACTCAGTGTTGCCATCTGTGCGGTGGGGACTCAGGTCTGCAGCAGCTAATCCTGGGTCCCATCAGCACCCTCTGTTCTTGATTCTGAGAACCAGGAGCTGCAGAGGGTGTGAGGCAGGGATCTGCTGTAGTCTGCCTGTTCAGTCATTAATGTCTCGAACATAGATTCCCCCACCACGCCCAGTTTATCGGGCACACCTTGGGATTTATTTCTTCCTGGGTGCTGCTGTCCATCACTTTGGCCTTGCTGTCAGCGGCTGCAGCTTGCTCCCACTGGAGCCTCCTTGGGATAGGGCTCCCCATTATCCTGCAGGCTGGGCTTTCTCCCCTGCAGACACCCAGGGGGCATAGGGACAGTTCTCCCTTTAATGTCCACTCACAAGCTCAGGGTCCTTCAGGGAGTGTGTGAGAGCAATCAGGGCAAGCTTCCTGGAGGAGGAGGAGGAGGAAGCTTTGGGTCTAAAGCACAGCTGGCCGGGCATTGGACAGCAGCAGAAGAGAAGCTGCTCCATCCTTGGGCTTAGGGAGGAATGGGATCCACTGAGCACTGGTCTTTAGGTCCCCATACCCACAGGTCCCCTGTGGTCCTTCAGGGGTCTGTGGACTTCTTGCAGAGTAGGCCTCTGTATGGAGTCAAGTGGGAATGCAGTGGCCCTGGAGGTCAGTGGTGCCTGTGCATATGTGCATCAGGGTCGAGGCGAAGGCTGTGAGCAGCTGCCCACTGGGAATCCAGGCTGCGCCCCTCACTGTGCATGTGACTTTGAACGGGCGCTAAGCCTCTGGTCTGAATTCTTCTCAGGATGGGGTCTAGATGGGACTCAGCTGGGTGTGCTGGTCGCTGAATTTATGCTGTGTGGTCTGGAGCAGTGCTGCCTACCTGCTTTTCAAAGTCAGCCGCTGTCATTCTTAGGGATGCCCAGAGGCTGGGCGGTCCTGGCCCACAGCTGAGGATGGCTGCAGATGCAGGTGCAGGATCAAGCTGGCCGATCCTATCTTCTTCCAGAGCTCGCAAATTCTACTCTGGGTCATGCCAGGGTCATAGAGGTGCCTCTCCACCAGTTTGGATGCTGCCTTGGGATGTGTCCGGCCAAGCCCTACCCGGGGCAGCGTCTCTTTGGGGCTTTGAGGACTCTGTCTGCTGTCATGCACATCCCAAGGCCCTAAGGGAAATAGATGCTTGGGGTACACCTGCTGGTTGGCTGATGGGTCAGTATGAGAAGGGGGATTACTGAAGCATCCCCGGGGCCCTCTCAGGTCCCCCTCTGCCATGCCCTCTGGTCTTTGCCTGGGCACTCCTCTGTCCTCCTGAACAGGGAGTCTCCACCTCCCTTCTGTATCCTGCTGTCCCCTGCACCTCTGCTTTTGTACAGAACTGTAATTCCACCATGCATAGGGTCCCAGAGGAGAGAACAAGGCGAGTTTGCCCTGTTATCATCTGGGAGGAAGTTTTGTCTTTACTAGGGTTGAGACAAACTAGATTGGGCCTGTTTGAAGCCTGCCTGTTCTTATAGAAGGAAGCTGGGCTGGGAACCTACCCCAGGAATCTGGACCCCCTCAGTCTTTGATTCTTAGGTGGGAGCAGGTGCAGAGGGTGTAGTGGGCACTGGGGATGCTGGGTGTTTGTGCCCAGCACAGGTGGGCATATGGTGAGTGAGGGGCAGGAGGGGGATGTAGAGGGAGGGAGGCATATGGTAAGGAGCTAGGAAGGAGTGGGGCTGCTGTGTCTCTCCAGGGAGCCCTCCTGGTGGGGAGGCTGAATGGGTGGAAGAAGTGGGGTCGAGAGAGCCAGGGCCTTGGGGAGCCCCTGGAGCTCTGTGCTCCACCCATGCCCTGGAAGTCAGCACAGCTGCACACCTGTGGTGCCAGCTTCTGGGTCTCCCCTCCCCTTCATTACTCTCCCCTCTCTATTTCTCCCCTCCTCTCTCCTCTCTTCTCTTTCACACAAGGCCTCTCTATGTAGTTCACACTGGCCTTAAACTCACTATGTAGCCCAGAATGCTTCAAACTCTGAATGGCCCTCCTGCCTCAGCCTCCTGAGTGTTGAGATTACAGGTATGTACCACCACTCTTCGTTTTGCCTATTTTTCTAGAAGGGGCCTGGGACCCAGCCTGAGCTGGGCACGAGGTCTCAAGTGGTTGAACAGCCCCCCACCCCGGCAGCCCCCTACCTGGATGAAGGCCTTACTCATCTGCTGGGGTATAAGGCTGGCATCAACTTGGTCTGTGGGCAGGGGCTCTACCTCTCTCCTCCTCCCCAGCAGGCTCGTTCCCCTCCCCCTGCACCCTAACTCCCATAGGCCCTTCTTTGCTCTGGTATCTCCCGAGGACTTGGACAGCCACAGGGTTTGACACCTAGCAAAGTCTTCCCTGTCTGGGAGGGGACTTGGGCTTTGGTGCCCAGAAGTGGGCAGGGCTGATTACACAGAGCTACCTGTGCCTCCATCCACCCCTGATGCCCACAAAGTGCACAGCTCCAGGGGGCTACTGTGCAGAAGCTGAGGCAGGAAACACTTATCTATGAAACCACAAGGTCAGGAGATTTCATTATTCTCTGGAGGTAGTGGCTGCGGGCCCTGGGGAAGTGGCTGGCCACAGCAATCCTCCTGGGTGACTGGGCCTCAACCCCCAGGCTGCTATGGGGATGCTGAACTTGAGGCTGAGGACCTCAGGAGGGGCAACAGGGGCTTTTCTGGGGCCTCAAAACTCTGCTAGGAAGCAGGTAGCCTGGAGATAATGAGGTCTTTGGGATGGAGCTTAGACTAAAAGAAGCCTTGAATACCAGGTGAATAACTTGGGATCTGGCCTTTTTATGTCTGTGTCCAGAGATATGGGGCACGGGCCTTCCATGGGTGGCATCTGTAAAGAGCAGAACCCCCTGAAGTGCCTGAGCCTTGCCTCCTTCACCTGCCAGTCATATTTGTCTTCAGCTTGTTCCCCAAGGACACCTGCTTGGGAAGCCCTCCCCGAGCACCTTCCATGGAGCATTTGACCCAGTGCTCACCCACCTAAGTGTGACCTTTGCCACCAGGCCTCATACCCACCAAAGTCAGGACACCGAGGGTTTGGTGGTCACTGGGCCCCTAATTCCCGGCCCAGTGCCTGGCACAGAGTAGTTGCTCAATAAATGCCTGTGTATAGGATGCCGGGTGGGAGCAGCTGCTGAGCTGGGGACTTGGTGGGGTGGGCATTGTGCTTCCTGTGTCACGAGGCGGCTTCTAAAGACCTGCATGCAGGAGCAAAAGCCACCGCTGGCAGTGCCCCCATGGGCCAGCCACTACACCCCTCCAGACACTTTCAGAGCAGTGAATGAGCCAGCTTGTCACCCCAGGCTGGCTGGTGACTCTAGGAATGGGGGTGGCCATGAGGTGGGGACTGTGGGAGGCTGGGCATTGGTGCACCCAGCCTTGACCTCACCAATATTATTTTTAAAACCTGCCAGTGAAAGGGGATATTTTTAACCTTAGTCCCATGTGGGCATCTCAAGGGAGCTGAGCAGGGCAGGAGGCAGGCAAGGGTTTGGGAGAGGGGCAGGAGAGCAGGGCTGGGGCCTCCAAGGGAGGAGAAAAAGCCCTAGAGAACCTGAGGACAGCTTTTTTGTCCCCAGCCCTTCTGAATTTTTTAAAGCTCCAAACAGCAAGAGGGACAGTGGAGTTCATTATATCGAGTTATCTCCTCTGATTCAGGCAAAGATCAATCTTCCAAGGCTTGTAGCTCCAAGGGGGGAAGGGAAGAAAAAGAAAATGGGAGGCAAAGGAAAAAAACTCCCTGGACCAATTTCCGCTGGCTAACACGATTACTTGGCTGCCTGGCAGCAGTGCCAGCTGTTGGCAGGCGTCCTGGCCCCTTGCCAGTTGTGCTCAGCTGCCGGCTGCCCCCAAACTCTCTCCTGAATGGGCCAGTTGGCAGGTGTGAGTGCACTTAGACCTGGGGTGGGGGTGTTGGGCATGGTGTTCTGGGGAGGCCTCAGGCCCCTGGGATCTGGTGTGTGCCTGCAGCTCCAGCTCCTGGCCTGCACTAGTGTCCTGACCCACTTCTCCCGAAGGCATGTAGGGTGGGCAGCTTCTGCAGGGAGTAAGGCACAGACTTTGGGTTCAGGAAGAGATGGCTCTGTCCATCCATCTACCCACCGACCCATCAGTCCATTCATCTACCCATCCACCTATCCATTCAGCCATCTATCCACCTATTTATTCATCAGTCAGTTTGTCCATGCATTGACTCATCCACGTACCTATTCACCCATCCACCTACCTATCCACCCATTTACCCATTGACCCATCCACTGACTACCCTACACCCATCCATCCATCCACCCATATACCCATCTGTTCATCCATTTATCCATCTGTCCATGCATCTGCCCACCTACCCATCTATTCACTCATCCACTCACCCACCCCCCCAAACATCCATCCATCCATCCATCCATCCATCCATCCATCCATCCATCCATCCTGGTTACTGACAACCCCCAGTACTGCATAGTACAGAGGTAAGCAGCTGAGCATAGTCTACCCTGCCTGACAGGGTCCAGTTAAGATAAGGAGACAGACAAGGATCAAGGATGCACACATGTAGGGGAGCTATGGAAGGTGGGGAAGGTCAAGGGCATCTGACCTAGGACCTAAAGCTGTCCCATGTGAGTTTAATGGGAAAATGTTTGGCAGCAGCAAAGCCATGATTGAGCAGCACATAGGAACTATGTCGGTGTGTATGTGCACATGTGCATGCGTGCGTGTGTGTGTGTGTGTGTGTGTATGTGTATGTATGTACATGTGCCTCTCTCTACAAACACAGACTGGAAGTTCCACATCAAAGGGACAGTAGTTGGTCTGTAGGTTTTTGTGTTTGAAGCTTTAGAAATAAAATGCATGTTCTGTGTAGCACTTGTTTCATAAGATAATCAGGTGTAATGACTGTGCATTGGTCTTTACTTCCTTCAGGAAGCCCTCCATGGCTGCACTAGCCCACCCTGGTCTTGTTTCCCTAGTGTGCTGGGACCTCGATTCTTGCCGTGGCTGCTCTAAGTCAGGTGCACACGTGTCCCAGTTTGCTGTGGTCTGTTTTGCAGTCTGCACACGTCTTCCCAGCCAGCGGCTCTCAGCGTGTAACTCCAGGTGGCAGCAGCTTGCTGGAAATTCAGGTTCTCAGGCTGTGCCCTGGAATCAGCAATTAAAATATGGAGAGGGGTTGGCGTGCTGTCCCAGTGACTGATAGACCCACCTCTGCCCATGGGGACAGCCAGGCACAGTGAAGGGAAAGACCCAGGGTTACAGGATGAGCTCGTGATAATGCTGAGATGGAGCCAGGTGGAGGTTCTGGGCAGAGGTAGAGGAGAAGCTCAGGGGCTCGAGGCTCTGAGGCCTAGGGCTGAGTGTCAGGGACCTGTACTATGGGCAGGCATGGGTGGCAGGGGCTGCCCCAGGCCTTGGGCACAGGTGGAGCAAAACCTACCTTGGGGAACTCCTCATCTCAGCTGCCAGCAGCTGGCCCTGGTGTATGGAGGGGGCAGCTGTGGGCCTGGGACACAGGTCTTGCATCCTCAGGCTGCCTGGTGAGCAGGCCTGGGGATTCACAGTGTGATGTCCTGGGGCCCATTTCCTTTCCCAAGACTTCTGCCACCCTCCTTCCTCTTTTTGTCTTTGGAGCCTTAGCTTTTCCTTTCTCTACTGTGGTCCTGGGGGATATTGAGTCATTGGACAAAGGGGAGAAATTGGGGATCAGAGGGAGGGGTATAAGGAGGTCACATCCTGGGTGTGGGGGCCCATGTGTGCCTGCTGAGGCATCCTCACTTCGTGCATGAGTGGAGAGATGGTGGTGTCCCTGACCTTTGGGCTTAGAGATGGTGAGCTGTGGGGGCCTTGGAGGCCTATGGAACTGCCCACATTTTGTTATCTCAAAGGGGCATCTAGCAGCGTGTCCTGGGCATTGTGTTAGGTGTGGTGCTCAGTAAATGCTAAAGTGTACACCAGTTATTCAGCTGCAGAGCTTGGGAGAGTCTGCAGGACCTGGGCACAAGAGGAATGCAGCCCTTGGCAGCCGAGACCCCCGAGGGGAACAGCGCAGGCTTCTGTCCTAGGTGGAGACACCAACCTGGGACACCTGCCTGGAGGAGGGAGCGAACTTGTTAATTTGCCACAGTTGCTCACGTCTTTTTAAGTCTCCAAGAAACCTTTCCTATCCTTTAATTAGCTCATTCATCTTAGCACAGCCACCAGCGACAGAGAGCAGCTTGTTCCTTCAGGTGGGGACACCTAGGCTGACAGGTGGGGATGGATTGGGTGGGAACATAGTCGCTCATCCCTCTCCTCTACCCTATGTGGGGTGTACTGGGTGGGGGTGGGGGTGGAAAGAGGCAGAGGGGTGGATGAGTTCATATCCATGGGCTGATTGTGCCTGTGCTGCCTGTCCATGCCTGGGCATGAGGAGGACCCAGGCTTGGAGCCTGCCTGTGACAATCTGTGTTGTCCCCACCTGAGAGCTGCATGGCTGCAGGCAGTTATCCCAGTGCCTCTGTGCCTCAGTCTCCCCACTTATCAGTGGATTCTGCATCACTACCTCATGTGTATTGGAAGGAGGAGGTGATGTGGTGCCACAGGAAGCCTTTTGTTGTGCCCTGGCACATGTGAGGCATTGCATCATGGGGCCAGTGGCCATGGCTCTCCTGGGTCAGCAGCTGGTTGTGGTTGGGTCCTGGGGCACCTTGGTTTTGTGGACTGGAGGGCTGGTGCCCTAAAACATCTCTGGGTGGCTCCAGGCTGTCCCTAGCATCCTCTGGAATCTGGTTAGGGCCACCCTGCCCCATGCGTTTGTATCCCAAACTGCTGCAGAGCTGGCTGGCACCTCTAGACTGGCAGGTTGGGCCCCCTGACAACAGCTGGGGCTGTTGAGGAGTCTGGGCAGCAAAGTCCTGAAGCAGCGCAGGCAGCGAGTGCTGAGGTCTGGCAGGCACCTCTGGAAACTGGTCCCCAGGTCCTGGCTGGGCTGTGCATCCAACTGCCTGCTGCCCTTCCCCAGCGTCCTGAGGAGTCAAGGATGTCTCCTCCCATCCACAGCTGTCTCTATAGCCAGCAGGGTGTGGCTGCACGACTTCCTGCTCTCCTTCTCATTCTGCACACACCAGGCTCGAAACTCCCAAGTTTTACTTTCTGCTTCCCTTTTAATTATAAGTCCCATCTATAAATCATTTCCCTGTTCTCCCATTTCACCATGAGTGCCCAAAAGAAGCCACGCAGCACACTGGATGCGTCGCTGCTCAGACAGCTCCTCTGCAGACCCTGCTGCTGCTCATTGCCCACGGCAGCGCCCCAGCATGACACAGTTCCAAGTTCCCCCAATGGTGTGTCGAGGACGAGGGTGGCCTTTACCCTGTCTCCCTCATCTTCATTCCCTCCAAGGTCCCACTAGACAGCCTGCTCCACCCACAGTTCAGCAGCGTTCTGGTCTGAGAAGTTCCAGGCTTCCCACAGCCGCCTCCTCTCTCCCGAGCCACTTCAGAGTTGTCCTGGATTTCTGTTTCTGTCCCTGCAGGCCTTTTTAGCCCTGTGTGTCACCAGCTCCAAAGTTGCTTTCACATCCTGTGTCTGCTGGAGCAGCACTCCCACTCTGGTGCCAGGTTTCATGTCCCTTTAGTGACACTGCCAAAGTACTGGAGATGCAATAATTTATATTAAAAAAGGAGTTTATTTCATGTGATTCTGGAGGCTGGGCAGTCCAAATGGGAGTGTGAAGTCCTCATGCAGTGCCATCACAACATGGGAAGTGGGCAGTAGTGTGAGCATGCGTGTATACAAGTGCATAGGCTTACATCATGTATGCACATGGGATGTGCTAAGCTTGCTGTCATTGCAAAGTCATGATAATGATCCCACTCCCACCTGGAGTGTACGTGTCCCTTGTCACAGCAATTTCTGGTGTGGAATGGGCATTGGGTCAAGTCCAGTCAGGGTTGTCAGTGGGGTTATTAGCAGGGGTAGGTACTTCCAAGGTGGTACCAGTAGCCCCCCAGCTGTCAACACTACAGCCAAGAGGGATAGCTTCTGTCATCCTCCCTGCCCAACCAATATCCCAGCCCCAGATTTTCCACCCGTGAGGAGCTGTCCTCCATGAATGAGTTGGGAGAAGACAGGAGTCACCATCTTTCATGTTGGTGTCAAGATATTTGGACTCTCCTGCTGTCCTGTATCAGTGAGGGGTTCCAAGCATACCTGTGGTACTAAAGCAGACAATCCAGGGAGGGGAGAACAGTGTCAGGGGGAGAAAAGGCTTGGGATGCAGAGTCTGAGGTTTCGAGAGCCCAGAGCAAAAAGGGAAGCAGAAGTTCTGACTTTGCACAGGGGCAGTGCGGCCCAGGTCCCTGGATGAGTGGAGTGTTAGCTTTCCTGCTGCTGGGGCATGACATATGCACATGTGTACCTACCTGTGTGCTTAGATGTGTCTGTGTGGACATACGTGTCTGTCTGTGTTTTCTTATATATGTGCAAGCATGCTTGTGTGTGCACACGTTTCTGTATATATGCCTGTATGCTGGTACAGTGCATGTTTGTGCATTATACACATGTTCTTGTGTGTGTGTGTTTGTGTCGTGTATAGATGTGTACCTGGGTGCCTGTACGCATGTGCCCTGGCTGGGCCCAGACGGAAGGTGGAAGCGGCCTCTGCACCCCCGCGCGCCTGCTGGATGTGAGTGGGAGAAGCCCCGGCTGACAGTTCGCGCCCACTCACTATATATAGCCGGGTACCACACGCACGCGGCTATTTCTGTGTCCCTCTCCTCCTGGGGCAGGGGGAGGGGAAAGAAAGTAGTCCACCTAAAAATACCACTGAGAATGCATCACACGCCCGCCCCCATGCCCGCCTCCCCTTGTGTGGAACTCTGTGGCTATTGCACCTCCCTGCTCGCCACTGTTCCTGGGGCCAGAGACTTTGCACCTCCTGGTCACAGTGGAGAAACTGAGGCCTGGACCTGGAATACTGCAGGGGGCCCACTGCCTCCTGGTTGGACAACTCTTGATGCCCCCCACCATACCCAGGCAGTCTCAGGTGGTGCAAGGCCAGGACAAGGCTCTGCTCTAACTGGCTGTCCATCTCTTGCCTGAGGCTCATCCTTCACCAAAGCGGGGGCAGTCAGCCTGCCTGCGTGTAGATGCGGAGAGGCACAGGACAAGGCCCATGTGGTGCCAGGCCATCAGGAGCATGCAGTGGCTGAGGGTGGTGGTGCACAACTATAATCCCAGCACTTGAGGGGGGGTGGGCTGAGGCAGGAAGATCTCAAGTTCAAGCTAGCCTGGGCTTCTTGGTGAGGCCCTGTCTCAAGAAAAGGTGGTGAGTGCTAGAGCTGTAACTCAGTGTAAAGGCCCTGTTTCAGTCCCCAGCGTTGCAGTCAATTTTCAGTGAAATAACAAGCCAATGCAGTAAGAATCAACCTATGCTGTCCTTGTCATTATTATCCTCCTCACTCATCCTGGCCATGAAACAGGACTTTTCCCCTGGGAACTTTTCAAAGACAGGGTCAGCCTTACCCAGCATGCACCTGGTGCTGAGAAGGTGGGACTCTCGGGTCAGGCAAGCCTCTGTCTCAGCCATTTTCACTGCTCTGAGGCTATGTTGTCCCTCACACTTAACCTTCTTAGTAAGAGGGACAGAGAGGATCACCTAGGGTCACTGGATCACACAGCTTGGATGGTAGACTCTGGATCTGAACAAGAGGCTACTGTCTCCTGTGGGCTCTCACATGTCTAGGTTTTTTGCTTTGGTTTAAGATAGGGTCTCCCTGTGTAGCCCATATTGGCCTTGAACTTGAAGTAGCCCTCCTGCCTTAGCCTCCCAAGTGCTGGGATTACTGGTGTGTTGTCACTACATCTGGTTCCAGATGTCCAGGTGCTGGGGGACCTTTTCCTCCATCTCCCCTACCATGGACAGGGGCCTCTAGGAGGCTCGGTGGGTCCTTGTACACCCCTTCCTGGTGCTGTCCCCCTTGTCTGGCTGTTGCCTTCCTGCATATCTTGACTTGGGAGGTGCTGTGGAGACTATGGCAGCCCCTGGGGTTACTGATTACCCACTGGACGTGGTGCAGTAGCTGGGCATGAGTGTGTGCACCTGCGGGCCAGAGACTGGGATATTGAACCCTGCACCCCGAAGCAGGCATCCCCTAGGCACTGCTCCTGCCAGGCTTGCTTGTCCTTTAACCACTCTGTCCTGCACTCTGAGTATTTTGACCTTGTGTCATTATATCCATACTTCAGAATCCACCTTTAAAAGATAAGGACCCTTTAACAAATATGACCATCCAATGTTCCCCGCTACTTGGAGTCTCTTGCCTGATTCACTCTTCAGAATGGCCTTGAGATAGGAGTTAGCACTACCATTTTAACGATGAGGACATGTGGGGCCCAGAGAGCTCTGGTCATTGGCCTAAGGTGACACAGACAATAAAGGGGCCAAGCACAGATTTAAACCAGGGGACACCTCACTATGCAGCCAGTGATATTCATCTTTCCTCTGGGCAGGGCCTGGGGCTGCCCCCTGATGCCCCCAATGAGGATGGCTCCAGGCATATGCTGGTTAGGGAGGCTGTGTGTGCACAGGGCTGGCAGTGAGGGTGTCCAGGCCTGGCCAAGTGAGCTGTCTCCAGGCGCAGCTGAGCTTTACAGGGACATTAACAAGCCATTTAAAAAGCGCTGACAACACTCATTGTGGGCCCCTTTTTAAGATGTACTAAAAATTAAGCACCTTTCCAGCAGGAAGCTGCAGTATGGTGGGTGAAACACGTCCATGGTGTCACCACACACTTGTTATGCTGCAGGTACTGAGGCAGTGATGGGAATGGTGACTGCAGATTTGTCCTTCTGGGTGGTCCGGGAGGGACAGGTGCTTGATGCCCAGGGGGCCACATCGCTCTGCAGGGGCTGGCAGAGGCCTGCAGCCTAGGGTGCCAGGCACCAGAGTTGGGGAGGGCAGAGGACATGGCTTGCTGTTGCTGCCTATTTCACAGAGGGAGTTGAGGCTGGGAAGGGCTGGAAGATTGGAGATGACACACACAGGTGGCCCTGTGGTCACCATGTTGCTCTCTCCCCTCCTTACCCCAATTCGAAGCAGATGTTCTCAGGACCAGGATGGGCCTACATGAGCACGAGCTCAGCCTTGGGGACACAGTGGTGAACAAACAAAAATAGAATCACGCAATCAAACAAACCAAAAAAGAAAAATAAGTGTCTGGCTGCAGCTGGAGCTTATAGTGAATGGGAGAGACCAAAGGGAAATCCAGGGATGGCAGTGTTACAAGGCTGCTGTGCTGGGCACACACTGCCTGGGGGCAGACAGAAGAAGTTTTAACAGTGGACCCAGGTGGGCCTGGGGGGTGCATACCTGTAATCCAGCATTCTGGGAGGCTGAGGCAGGAGGATTACAAATTCAAACCCATGCTGAGTAACTTCGTGACTTGTCAAGATCCTATCTCTAAATTAAAAGTAAAAGGGGCTGGGGAGGGGTGGGGTGAGATGTTGCTCAATGTAAAGGCCTTGGGTTCAGTTTCTGGAATCACACACACACACACACACACACACACACACACACACACACACACACACAGTAGACTGAGAAGGGGTTTGGGCAGGGATGCCTTCCCTTTTCCCTGACTGAGGATGTCCAGTGGCACTGTCAAAAAGAGGCAATGTCACATGCAAAGGGTCTATAACAGATTCTCTGAGATAGAGCAGAATGTGGGAAGGTGTTATAAAGGAGGTGGAGGGGTGAGACCAGGCCTTGGGGGACTGTAAAGGCTGAAGAGGGATTTGTGGTGTGGATAGATTTTTTTCTGGACTTGGATACAGATGACTTGGGCCAGCAGCCCTGACCAGAGACGGAGCCCTAGGCCCACTGCTTTCTGCCACCCCCACCCCCCACCCCTCTTCTGTCTGAGCCTGCCAGCCCAGTGAAGTCCCTGCAGTGTAGGGGGTGCTGGGCGAGCACCAACTCTTCCTGTCCCCAGAGGCAGGGAGCCAGATAGAAACCAGCCCTGGAACATGTCCTGAGCTGGGTCTCCAGGCAGGGAGCACTGTGGAGATGCAGCTGGGATAGCAGCAAGGCACATGGTGGGTGTCATATCTGCGCATCCCCCTCCAAGACCGAACCCTGGGAGGAGCTGGGGCCTGAGAGGGCCTGGGAGCAAGAAGAGAGAAATTGTTCCTTTTGCGTAATTATGATGGATTGTGACAGCTTGCATCTTTAGTCTGAAAAGTATCTATGGGATAAGGACTGCTTTTCTCAATTGGGGTAATTATGTTAATTAAAATGCTTTCTTTATAGCAGTTCTGATTAATAAAAACAGTTCCACTGCTCTCTTTAAACACCCTAACCTTCTGTTACTCGGCGAGAAGGAGGCCTTTCCCACTGACTAATGATTCTTCTCGTGGACTCATAGAGGAGATGGCCGCTGGGGTGGCCTAGTAGTGGGCATGTGGCTCGACACGGGAGCTTTGTGGAGACAGAAGGGACAGGTGAGGGGACCCAGTGGCAGTTAGACCAACCATGGCAGCAGGACCGGCAGAGATGCAGGGATGGAACCTGATGCTGAGTCTGTGGAAAGGAAAATGCCACTTTTTAATTTTATTGCGGCGTGTGACCTCTGAAAGCCTAGGAGTAATGAATGAGGAAGAAATATGACACATGGGGACAAAGGTGCCCTGGCCAGGTGTGTTCCTGGGCAGGGCAGTGGGTGGCAACAAGCAGCCTTGTGGGCCTGGACTGGAATGAGAGTCTGGGCTTGGGTATGACAGGATCCGAGACAAAGGAAAGGTGGTGGCTGTTATGTATGACCATCAGCTGTCATGTGACAAATTGCCCGAGAAAGTCAGCTTCAAGGGGAAGCTGTGTCCTGGCTTACAGTTCCAGAGGCTGCAGTTCCAGAGCTGTTGCCCCATCATTCCAGGCCTATGTGAGACAGAACAGGTGGTTCTGGGGGTGGCCTTAGGGCTGCCTGGAAGCAAGAAGAGACTCAGCTCCAGGGACAGCACAGCTTCCCAGGGGTTGGCCTAGGCCTAGCCTCCTCCACTGGTACCATGTCCATGTGTCTGCTGCCTGTGGCTCATCCCAGCAGGTCCCTCTTGGGTTATTCCACAGAGAGGGTCAGAGCCTTCGTGACCCAGCTGCCTCCCAGAGCTCTATTCTCCACACATGAGTACTGCTGCCTGGGGACGGAGCTACTGGAGGATATTTCAGGTCCTAAACATAGCCCTTGTGCTCAGAGGATGGAGCAGGACAGGTGGGTGGAGGGCGAGGGCCTACTGACCCCATCACTGTCCTACTCCAGGCACAGTTGAGGGAGGGAACCACCTTGCATGAGAATGAGAGGCCACATACACCCCAAGGTGGGAGCATCTCAGCGGCCTGAAGGTCTGGATGCAAGTGGTGTCACACAGTTTCTGGAGCTACAGGAACATTTGAGGGGCTCCCCACTATACTGCATCCACCTTCAGGTCCCTCAGAGGGTCCAGCCAGAGCCATGCTGTCCCAGGAGGCAGGAGAGGGGACGGGGCACAGGCATTCTCTGCCTTCTCTTTGTGCCTTGCTCTCTTCAGCACTTTTCCTTGGGTCCTTGTCACTGTCCCCTCCCACCATTCTCCCTTCTCAGAGAACTCTGGCTCCTGTCAGCTGGTGCCAGCCCACAGCGAGCCCCCCAGGAACCTCCAGGTACTGCCCACCCCGCAGTCCCAATGCCACAGGAGATGAAGACAGAGGCCATGCCTCTAGGGGATGCTGCCAGTGGGACAAGGGACTGCTGTGACTGGGGGACCCCTGCTACCACTCTAGCCAGAGGGCAGGGGCTCATCCTGTCATACACTGTGGCACCACAGGGTCAAAGCAGGCCACGGAGCCTGGTCATCCTGACTTTGGGGTGACAAATGTGACTGCCATAAGAAGCACAGGGGATCCCTCTGCTGGGAAGGCCTCAGGCAGGGTGGGTGTTGGGGCTAGAAGTAGTCTGTGTCTCTGTGTGTGGGCTGTGTCTCTGTACACACACGTACGGCCATATCCACACGCATGTGTGCTGTCACGTGGACACCCATGTGTGAGTGGGTATGCCTGCCATTTCTGCAGGCCCTGACACGTGTGTGCATGTGTCACACGTGTGAGGGTGTTACCTCCCTCGGTTCTGGCCCAGCACATGCATACACGTGTCTTCCCGTGGTGGAGGGAACCATGGTTGCCCATCAGGGGCAGGGAAGCCCCTCCTTGGGCCTTGGTCAAGGCAGGTGGGGACAGGTTGCAGCTCACAGGATGGCCCCATCCCCAGGGCTCTGAGGGTTTGTGGGGGCCTTCAGGGTTGCAGTGGCTGCAGGCACCTTTCCTGAGTAGAAGCACTCGGTTCCCCTGTGTATGAGGCTGGGACCCACAGCCCCCTGGGCCTGCCAGGGCGGCCCCTCTCACCTCCACCGTATTTACGTGTCTATTTTATGATTTCAATTTTTAATGCCTCTGCTCTTTGAAGACGCTTAATGCTTTCGAGTGGAACATTTCCTTCCAGGACCTGTGCGCAGATTGAGGACAGAGCAATAAATCAACTAATAACTGGAACCTCATTTTCTGCTCCACAGCAGAGAGTTAACCCCCGCCTGGCTGCTCCCCTCTGCTCCCCTCTCCTCTCCTAGTGGCTGAGCGGCTCCTCTGCTTCTAGCACCCTCCTCCCTTTCTGTCCCTTCTTCTCTGTCTTCTTTTCTCTTCATCTTTATGTTTTCATTTCCATCCTACTTTAAGCAGGTAGGAATAGGGGACATGTCTGGAATTGGGGGACCTGGGGGACCTTGGGATGATATGCAAGCGTCTGAAAATTTTTCAGGACCTACCTACCCGTGGCGCTGGCCCAGTTTGGACCTGGCTTGCTGTGTGACTTAAGGAGTGTGTCCAACCCTCTCTGAGCTTCAAAGTCACTCCCTTAGTAAAGGGACAGACATCAGAGGTGGGCAGTGTACGCTGAGGTCACGGGAAATGGGAACTCAGGGTGGATGGGGCTCTTTACTCATGTGTGTGTGCCCTTGAGGGTCTGGGTGTGTTCACTAGTGCTATGTTCATATGGGCACATGTTTTTCTGCACATGTCTTGGGCCCCAGAGTCATGGGGCATGATGGCTGCCCACTTCAGGTGACTGGAGTGAGGGTTCAAGGTGGGATGCACCATTGGCCAGGAGGGGGGTGAACAGCAAAGACTGCTGGGGTGTGAACTCAGTTTGCCATTTGCTGCTGTGTGGCTTTGGACAAGTCACTTGGTCCCTCTGTTCTTCTGTTCCCCCTCCTTTTTTTTTTTGGCTGGCTGAGGCTGCCTTAAGGGCAGGTCTTATGCTCCATGTGGGGGTGGGATTGAACCGCGGTCCCTGACGCCAGAGAGACTGCTGAATCATGTGCTTTAACCAACTGAGCTAACTGGCAAGCGCCGCCCCCCCTGCTTCTGTTCCCTTTTAATGGAATAAAGAGATGTATCTTCCCTCATAGCTTTGTGCCAATTGAGTGAGTGAGTTGTTTGTGAAGAGTTTGGCATGTAGCAAATGTAGTGTTGTGTTTTGGGATCATTACTGTGGAACACATGCACGCGCGCACGCGCGCGCGAACACACACACACACACACACACACAGACGCACATACACGCACGTTGTCTCTCTTCCCCTTTCTACTGACTGAGAGACACAAAGACCTGCTTAAGGGCACCTGTCCAGGTGTCCAGCCCACCAACCTGGAGTGAGGAGGAGGAGCCCTTCACCAACCACAGCAGCCAGTGGGGGCTTCCTGGAGGAGGTAGCCTCGCACTTGGCCCTTGATAGGTGGAGCAGAAGGGGGCGGGCACCTGTGGGCAAGAGGGAGGCATCTAGAGTGCCAAGGCCCTGCTGGAGCTGTTTCAGTCCCTCCTGAGGCAGGGAGTGGTACAGAGAGAGCTGGGCTGCTGTTCAGTAAGTGCCCAGTGCATGCATGTGTCCTGCGTGTGTTATGTCTTGGTGCGGATGTCTGTGTGGACTCTCAGCGGTGGAGGTGGGTTGGACTGTTTGTCCCATGAGCTCACTCCCTATAGCTGAAATCCCAGCACCACAGGGCTGGAGGACAACAGCCGGCTGAGCTATGTCCCACCTGGTGACAGGAGCATCCTGCCTCTCAGAGAGCTGATGGCATTCTGCTCAATGGAACAGTGACAGGCCGTGCGACACTCTGCCCCCAGCCACACCCCGCCCAGAACTGCACCGCCCAGCAGGGCCACATTGTACAGGCTACACATGTCCTCAGTGCCCGACACAAAGTGTGGCACTGTCCGTCTCCCGTGGGACCACTCCAGCAGTCTCAGATGGCCAGGTCACCACTGGCATCCTGGACCAGGGGATGAGCACCACAGGAAGCGTTTGGTTTCCAGGGTATTTAAACTGACTCTGCTGGGTGATAATTTTAGCACATTATGGCTGACGTCTTCCTGGGGCCATAAAGCAGCCAACTTTACTGCTGAAAGCAGCTCCAACTGAGACGTGGGGGATTAGTGTGGCGTCGAGTCATCTGGGTATCAGTTATTGTTTGGGGAAGAGTGGGCGTGTGGGTGTTCAGTGATGGAACCCTCCCAGCTATGGTGGGCTGGCTGCCTCTGGGAACTGGGTGCTGCTGGGGCAGCATGACTGTGTACCTACTGTGTGCTGGGTGCTGAGCCTGTATGCTCTCCAGGCTAAGGGTGGGCATGGGAGGCCTGGGGACACCTGGGTCCCTCAGGAGGCCCTGTGCAGGAGGGCTTGTGTGGTGAGTGATGCTTGGCACTGGGACAGAGTATTTTCTAAGGAGTGAGGGTCCAAGGTGGGATGCACCCTTGGCCAGGAGAGGGGTGAACAGCAAAGACTGCTGGGGTGTGAACTCAGTTTGCCATTTGTTGCTGTGTGGCTTTGGGAAATGCTGAGCTCCCAAGGGCAGTGAGACGGATCTTAGCTACTATAGGGGAACCATAGCCGACAGGGGTGCAGCAGAGGCTATGAGGTAGAGAGAGGTAGATGGCTCCAGACCCACTATAGATGCAGAGCTGGGGATGGCAGGGCTTATAGGGTCAAGGGAGACCCTTGCTATTGCAGCTACTGCTATGGCCTTTTCTTATGACCAGGAGGAGGATGTAGCTCTGGCCTGGGGTTTGGCAGGAGTCCCTCCCCAGTGACCTCGCACAGAGCTCTCCTGGGTCCTGAGCTTGGGAGAGAATGGAGCCCAGGATGGGGACACTGGAGCCTGTGCTGTTGAGGGTGGTCAAAAAACTCGTGTCTCCAGGATTACCCTGAGCACTGTGTAGATGAAGGAGGGAAGAGCAAGGGCCACAGGGAGGCTGGGAAGGTGCACCAGGGGACCCAGGGATGGGTGGAGTCCTGGAAGCCTGGGGGTTGTCACTCCAAAAGGACGAGGTCAGTGAAGTGCACTGTGATGCTAGTGCCATCCACCGGCCTTGCTGGGCTCTGCCTGGATGAGTGGGTTTTCCCATGTGTACCCGTGTGTGTATTATGCATGTGTGTTTCTGTGCTCTCTGATCACAACCCTGTGGCCACCAACACACTCAAGACTCAGACGAGGCTCACCACAGTCTTCTCCCCACAGACTTGGCTGCTGTTTCGGTCATTTTGTTATTTCACAAGTGTTACATAAATGAAGCCAGCACTGTAGAACCTCCTGAGATTGATTTGTTAAAAACTCAGTGTAATTAAAGGAGATTCTTAAAGGGTGGCAGACAGTGGTGCGTGACTTTTCTGATGGAGATGACAGAGGATCTGGGAACTCAGCAAGGTGGATGACAGATGTCCCCAGATCCCCAGAGCCTGGGGCATGGTGCTGGGGTCCACAGGAGCTGTGGTGAGAGCACCACATGGCCCTTAGCAATGACATGGCATGCAGCCTTATTGAGAGCAGTGGGCCCACAGAGGCTGTGGGATCCTTGATTGTAGAGAGTGGAGAGGTGGCTGGTGACTCAAGCTGTAACTACTGGCCCCTGTTGGGCCTGCTGGTGGCTAACGACCTAGAACTCTCAGGGTTGTGGGCTTCAGGGCTCATTTCCCCAAGACATTAGTCTTCCTGCTGTGGGGACTGAGGGTAGGTTCACCCAGGGCTTCTGAAGGGACAGGCAGGGCATTGGACATTGATTACCCAGATGTTCACATCCCCTACCCCATTGGACACAAGGCAGGACAGAGGGCATAGGGTGTGAAGGCCTCAGGAAGAACCATGGGCAGATTAGAGAAGGCAGGCTGGGTGGCTGGGGGACTTTGACTCCAGGTGTGGGTGGGGCTGTAGGAACTGGGAGCCCACTCATTGGCACAGCACCACTGTGTGCCCAGCTCAGGCAGAGAGTAAGGAGTCAGGGCACTTGGAGGAGGCTGAAATGGAGGCTTGAGGTTGCAAGGCCAGTGTGGCCCCTTTGCTGGGGCAGGTTGAGCTTTTCTAAAACTTCCTTTCTCTGTGCAGGGGACTCAACAGCACCTACTCTGGGCATATCTGAGACTTTAGTGCCTATATCTTATGAGTCTTGGGGCCCCTGCTCATTCAGGAAAATGAAAGCAAGTGACCTGCCAAACCCCCGTGGCCTTGCCTCATTGTCAGGGCCTGGGTCACTGCTTAAGACCCTCTGTCTGCTCTGACATGCTTCCCAAGGGTGCCTCTGTACAGTCTTGTCTCCCTCAAAATGTGTGCTTTGTCCAGTGTCACACTACATACTCCAACAGCCCTGTGAAGGAAGCAGGATGAGGCCTCATTTCCATTTGGCAGATGGGGAGACTGAGGACAGAGTGGTATTTTTTTTTCTCTGGGGCCATGTGGGGCCAAAGGGGGGTGGTGGGATCTTTCTCACCTCCAGTGTTTACTGCAGGGACACTTAGGTGATGTGGATCCTGTTCCCATCCTTAGGCCACAGTCCCCTAGGAGTGTCAAGACAAAATAACTAGCACTGATCCCACCATGAAGCAGCAGAACCAGGGTAAGAAGCGGATGTCTCAGGAAGGAGGGATTCAGGTCTGGAAGTTCTCAGAGACAGAAAAAGACCTGGTTACTGTAGGAGCTACCTGGAGGGTCGGGGTATTGAAGGATGAGGTGGTTGAGCAGAATGAGAGAGACAACAGAAGCAAGGAGGGCACTGAAGGGGAGCTGGGCGAGAAAGGCCTGGGGTACGGGACAGGAGGCTGTATGCTAGGGCAGGAGAGGCCCAGGCTGTGCGGGCTGACTCTTATGATGTCTCAATCCTCTCTCAAGATCAGTGAAGCAGAGCCCTGAAGGCTTGTGAGCAGATGCCAGCCATGGGAAATGGGCCAGCAGATTCTCCAGGGCCTCATGTGTCCGAAGCTGCCAAGAGCAGAGTCCAGACTGTGGTGGGTTGGCCTGCTGGGGGCTGCCTGCCTCCCCTGGGCTGCAGTGGTTCTGCCCTGGAGTCTCCCAGAGGAAAGAACCCAGGCAAAGGCTCAACTCTCTGGCAAAGATGCAGGCTTGCGCCCAGGGCCCAGCAGAAAGCAGAGTTTTGGGAGAACCTTTGATTTAGAGAACCAGGTTTTGGCATCAAACTGTGATCAGAGAACAGAGGCAGCCTGCCTCCCTGTGCATACCAGCACTGCAAACCTCATTAATCTGATGCCTCTGTGTTCAAAGCTGCACCTAATTAGAAGGAGCCAAGGCTCTCTGCTGGCTGGGTGGTCCATTGTTCCTGCTGGACATGGCACACCAGGTGACTTCAAAGTCTGCTTCTCACGTCCCTGGGCCACTCAGCGCCAATTAACCAGCATTTAGAGCCAGCTGCCTGGGCTGGCAAGCCTGCTTCGTGCTCTTGTCCCATCTACGCCTTTTTGAAGGTCTCCAGCCCAAAGGAGGTAGGAGCTGGATGTCCTGCCTGTGTCCAGGAGCAGGAGGAGCTATCTCTCTGGGCCAGACCCTTCCCACACTTCACTGTCCATCAGTCTGCCCGCTCCACCCCAGGCACCCTCCTTGGACCAACTCTCTCACACATTTGCCACCTTTCATTCCTAAGGTGGTCTAGAATATCCAGGCAGAGGTCAAAGTTGGTCTGGGGGCCTGCTGTGGAGGTTCCCAGGAAGTGCTTCGAGTACTCATTAGCCATTGCAGCCTCTTGTGGAGAGGCTGGTGCCCCACCAGGCCGCACCTGGAAGAGCAGAGCTCCTGCAGCATCTCTGAAAGACTCAGAGCAGTGTAGGGAGTAGCTTTTCTTCAGGGACGTCACTTCCAGTCTGCAACCACTGTGCCCAGGGAGATGGGTTCTTCTCTGCCTTCTGGGACATAGAGCCACCATTGAATTAGGGAAGATTCAAGGGCAGAGGGAGTCTGCATTCCAGGACCCTAGACCAGCTGCCAGCTCCACTGGCTGCAATGCTGGAAAGTGTGCTTGGACTGACAATTCCTGGTGGGCAGGAACTGGCCTCAGTTTCCACATCTGTGGGATTGGATGGGATAGATTAACCCCACTGGGCTCTGTCCCTAAGGATGCACATAGGGTGGGGCCCAACAGGAGACCAAATGGGAAACTGCACTGGAAATTGTTCAGAGACACTGCTGGGGGGCTGAGGGCCTCTGCTTGCCCACCTCGAGGTGGTAGGGGCTCATCTCCTTTTGAGGGCTGCTTTCCCACTACTGGACAGTTGCAGTTGTTAGAATTGCCATTGCTTTGTTTTCCTGCACCTGTCATAATAAATCATCACAAATCTGGTGGTTTACGCCAACAGAACTCATGCCTCAAAGCTGTGGAGGCTGGAAGTCTGAATCAAGGTGATAGCGTTGTGCTCTGAAAGACTTCCAGATTCTGGGAGCAGCTTCACTGACCTCTTTCAGTCTTGGGGAGGGGATGCCTGCTGGCTGTCCCTGTGTGCTTAGACCTGCGGGTGTAGCTGTGCGAACTCTGTCTCCATCTTACCTGGTTTCTTACCCTTTGTGAACCGATTTTCCTCTCCTAGGACTAGGCTAGGACCTCTGTGGTCCAGTGAGACTGCCTGGTAACTAATGATGTCTTCAGCGATTCTCAGGGCCTCCTTTCCTTTCTGAGCTCAGGAACTTTTCTGTCCAGGTTGTCACTCTCCCTCCCAGCTCCTCATCCCTTCTGTTCTCCCCTGCCTCTCCTATATGCTTCTGCCACCACTATCCTCCAGTTCTCTGCCTGGGTTCCACTGATTACCCACATGTAAACCCTTCACCTCGTTATAGGAAATCTCTTTCGGTTATCCTTTAAAACCATCTCAGTATCAGGAAAAACAGTAATTACCTCCTGTGAGACAGAGATTGGGTGAGCCGGTGCTGCTGCTTTTAGAACCACTGCACCTGGCTTTCCATATATTAGTTTGCCACTGGGAGACAGCATGTCCCTTCTGTTGTGCCACCCTTCCAGCCTTTTCTGCTGGGCCCTGGTCCCCATGTCTCCATTGGTGCTCAGGAGGTCAGATCCACCCACAGAGAAAGTGGAGCTTCTGTGGATGGGACCCTTGCTTCTGAACAATGCCCTGGCCAACCCTGATGGTGGGTGTGTCCCCTGGCCATTCTTGGGCAACCTGCACACACCCTCTTGGAGGTTGGGGGAGCTTGCCCAGTGATTCTTTGAGATGACATCAACAGTACCATCCACAAAGCCAAGAAAAATGTCTCCCATGGGGTGGTTTGTGACAGGTAAGGAGGGAGAAGAAGGTCCAGTGAGGCTGTTGAATGGGCACCAACCCAGCCACCCAGGCTCTGCAGGCTCATTGTCTCTCAGTGCAGACTTCTTCCCAAGCCACGGCTCTGGCTGGGTGCTCCCTGCACAGCGCACAGGGCTCTCCTTCTGCTCAGCCTGAGCCCCAGGACCCCAAAGAAGCTCCAAGGGGCTGAAGATGTGGCTTTGTCTCTCCTAGGAGCTGTGCATGGCACAGGGAGCCATGCCATGAGTGCTTCTCTTACTATGCCTGGCAGCACAGCATCCTGGAGTGCCAAGTTTAACAAATGCACAAATGGAAGGCTGGATCTGAGGTCAGAGTACCCTTTTTTGGAGTGTAGACCAAAGCTAACTTAGGGTTCATGATGCAGCTCTGGCTCCCCAGTGGGTGGGGAGTTGAGTGGAGGGACAGGAGGACACTGAGGTGGGCGACTCTGTCATGGCCCAGCAGGCAGTGATGCAGAAATGGTGTTGGACTGCAGATCCCTTTGAGACTTGGCCTGGGCTGGAGGGCCAAGGCACACAGTGCTTTAAGACCCTGGGTGTTGTCTCCACTACCAGGATTTCCTGGTCCCCCTATCTGAGACTCAATCTTGTAGGAACTGAAAGCCATGAAAGCACAAAACAGTGGTCCCATATTGGGGACTGTGTGACCTGTCCTCTTGGGCTTTCCTAACAGTCCTCAGCAATAAGAGTCCTTTCCTTTGGAAGATTTCAAGGGGCAGTGGTTAAGAATTAGAATAAGATCCCAGCAGGAAAGGGACAGAGAGAGGGAGGAAGGTCAGCAGGGAGCCATGACTGACATGGGGCAGCTACTGGGAAAGGAACCTGAAGTCACAGCAGGAATAAGAGCTGCATGTAGCTGGATCACAGCCACTCCAGGGGCCTAGAAGAGATCTGTGCATTTGGCAGCAGGGAAGCTGGTGACAGTCAAGTGGCAGGGGGAGGGGCTGGCAGATGCAGGCAAGGCCAAGAATGTGCTGGGCAGCTGGGGCTGGGAGCTGTCCAGGGTGCTGAACCAATCTTCCCCCCCCCCCCCCCCCCCCACACACACCCAATATGGCTACAGCCCTCCCTGACACCTCCGTATGCCTCTTTCCCTGGCTGAGCCTCCGTTTCCTCACTTAGAATTTTGCAATCCTGATACCATGGCCTTGCTGGGAGGGTGAAGGAAGGCATGGAGCTTGTCCAAAGGGCAGGAACAGGAGGTCTATGGCTTCTCCCCACATCCTAGGTTGGAAAGCAGTCATGTGACTCAGTCTCATGCTCCATGAAGAAGGGTGAGACTGCCACAGGGCCTGGGCTCCGCCCAGCAACTGGGAGAGGCAGCTTGTTTTAGGGGTCTGCACCCCCACCTCCTTCATCCGGGAGACCTGGATGCCTCATGTGGCCAGTAAGCATATGGGAATCTGAGAGGCAGACAAAACAGCTGACTGAGAACACAGTATAGCAGAGGAGGTGCCTGGAACCCCAGGGTTCTATATGTCATTGCCAGTGGTCCTAGGTGCTGTGGATCCTAGAATCAAAAGCCCTGTGGGAACTGAGCACCTGTGAGGACCCAGAGGAGCGATGCTTAATGTGGGATCTGCTGCCCTTACCCCACGGTGGACTGTGTCCTAGCTCCATGCTGAGCTTCCATTGCTCTCTGCTGTCCTCTGAATCCATTGTCCCATGCAGGACTTCGCAGGTGCTACTGGCCACGTGAAGTCTGCTGGATACCTCACCCACCAGGATCATGAGATGTGCTATGGGTACAAGCTGCTGGAAGCCAGAGGAGAGACCTCTCTCCCCATGCCCCTGCCTCACATCAGTCTTCTCAGCCTGCCCTGCTGCCCTGACCTGGGCTTTCTGCTGTAGCCCTGGCTGCTCTCTGGCCTGCAGCCTCTGCCTGGTTCTGCGGACTCCTGCTATCAACCTTATGTTCCATGAGGAAGGAAGGGCCTTGACCACTGGTGATACCATACCCACCCCACTCCTCTCTGCCTCAGCCATCCAAACAAGGGCCAGGTCCAAGCAATCTCTCCACAGCCAGTGCAGCCAACATGGGAGTTGGGAAGGAGGCACACTGAGCCTCAGTGCCACCCTGAACTATCAGGCACCAAGTGCCCACTCAGGGCCCGGCATAGAGCACTCTCAGGGTGCCTTAGCTATTATGTTATTAGTAGGAGTACTGAGGGTGTTCGTCATACTAGTAGAACAGTCCCACTTCACAGGGAGCTAGGTGAGGGTGGGGCCATTGAAAATTCAACACCTCCAGGCTGGATGTAGTGTCACTCACCTGGGAGGCTGAGGCAGGAAGATCACAAATTCAAGCCCAGACTGGGTAACTTAGAGACTTAATGAGACCCTGTCTCAAAATAAAACATTAAAAAATGACTGGGGATGTAGCCCAGTGCAGAGACCCTGAGTTCAGTCCCTAGCATGGAAAGAAAGAGCCTTCCTGGCTGTGCCTCTGCTCCTCCCTTTGGCTTACTCCATTCCCTCCAGTGGTGTGGAGCAGGGCTAGGACACCGAAGGGTGGGTTGAGGGCCTGGGCCTGGGCTGTGGTATGATGAGCAAGCCTGGAAGCAGGTTGGGTGGGCAAGGGAATCTATTTCCCCAGGACACTCTAGGGTGCCTGCCTCAACCTCCCCTGCCCCAGCCACTGACTGAGTCACTGGGTGTTGATATGTAGGACGAGGGGCCTCTGCCCCTGTGACATCAGCCTGTGCCACGTCTTTGCCTTTGTTCTCTGGGCAGCATTTGGAGTAGCCACATTACTACAGCATAGTGAGCAGATAAACTGAGACCATGATTGGTTAACTGAGCACGTAGTGTGTTTAAGGTGCCCAGGGTGCTGAGCACTGGACTCCCAGGTCCAAATCACCAAAGCAGGATGGGTGATGGTCAGTGTGCATCTGCTGTGTTCCAGGTGCTGGTCTGGTGCTTGTGGGACCAGTTTGTTGTGATGGAAGAGAGGGGACTTCAGCAGTAATGCACATGGATGCTCTAGGTGGGGGGAGGGACTGCTCTCCAAGGGAGGAGCTGATCCAAGTGGCCCAGCATGATGGCTCCAGGCAAGGGATTTGGAAAAGTAGCTCTTTGTTCTTTCTGGCCCATCTCTAGGGCCATCTCAGGCGAGGGTCTTCCTTTGTTCTTAACCCCTCATCCATGGAGCTCCTCTAGACTGCTGTCCGTGGATACTCCTGTCTTCAGGGACTCCCTGTCCTGCCCTCGCTGCACCCTCCCCAATTGCCCCTTCCAGCAGGCCAATGGCCCTACTCTTCCTGCTCTGCCTCAGCCCTCCCTCTCCCTTGCCACCTCCCCAGCCCACCAAGGCTGAGGTTCACCCTGCTAACACCTGTGACTACCCCTTCCCAAGGGTCCCCTTGGCCCAGCTCTTATCTGGCACTCACCTGCTCCTTCTCTAACCCTGCAGGACACTTCCAACCCAGATGGCTGCTGCTTCCTCCTGAAACTCTGGGGCAGCATCTCTGGATCTCAGTTTCCCCTTCTGCTGAATGGGCCAGAGTGGTGCTGGAACATAGAAGGTGCTCGACAAGTGCTCCTGGGATGATGAACTAAGTGACCAGTGCCTGGCCTGTCTGTCTCACCCTAACACTGTGCAGATCAGAGTCACCCATGGGCTTCAAGAGCTCTGCCAAGTTTGCACATATCGTGTGGACATCAGGCAGTGCTGATGTTGTAACCCCTGCCTCATTGTGCACTGTGACCCCTCTTGTCACCCTCACTGCATCCCAGAGCCTGTGTTCTCTTCCTGGCCACTGGCTCTATCCTAACTTGGCCCAAACCTTCTGTCTCCTGTCTAATCCATCCTCCTCCAGGCAGCCAGGAGGCTCTTTCTGAAACACAAATTGGGCTCTGTCACCCCCACTTAAAACCTTCAGGCTCCCGGTGGATTTGGGGATGGGGTTAGCCCCCTCCTAAGACCATCTCTGAAGCCTTGGGCCTTGACATGGGCTACCATCAACCTGAAGTGTCCTCCTTGCTACTTCCAAGCAGCTACTCCTCCTCCGGAACCCTTCCAAGATGTCTTCCTGAAGGCCTTCACTGGCTGACCATGTGCTCGTAGCTTGGAGCCGTTTATGCCTTCCTTGGCCCCAACAGGCTATGTGCTCTGGATGTAGGATCCTGGGCATTTTGTACTGTTGTTGCTCAGAAAGACTTAGTGGGTATTCACTTGCTTGCTGCATGCATGCATGAATGAATGAATGAATGAATGACAAATGTCTCCCGCATGCTGTGGGGATCCTGAGCTGGACCTTTGGGCCTACAGCAGGGTGTAGACAGTGCAGTGGGTCTCTGCCTGCCTTCAGGGCCTTCCATCTAGGGTCACATGGGCTGTGTCTGTGGCTGGCTGTGGTCTTAGCTGGTCTGCCTGGGTGATGTGGCCTGCATCAGTGTGGCCTGTGTCTTTGAGGAGGAGTCCTGGGCTGTCTCAGGTGCTGCCATAGTTGGTGGGCAGAACTGGGCCCTGTGGGTAGAGACTGGCATCTGCAGGCCCTCTCTACCTGGCGCCTCATGCCTGATCCATCCTGAGCTCTGACCCTCACCCCTCATAAGCAGGTCAGTCTGGCCCTCTGGACCCTGGGCTCTCACCTGGCCTAGGGAGCTCCTTGATGATACTGCCTTATGCCATGTACCCTACAGAGAGCCCCCCCAGCACATCCCTCCAGCCTGCCCAGGCTCCTGTCTGCTGTTGGGTTGGCTACCACTGACTGCTGCAGGATGTGTCCTGAGATCTCTGGCTCCCCAGCCTGGCTGTTGCTGTCGGTTGCATTCCTCTAAGTATCATCCCTCCAGATCCACCTTGTGTCAGATGGGCTGTCACTCTTATGCGCAGTTCTCACCAGCCCTTGTCTCTAAGCTGCAAACCCCGATAGGGTCCTGGGTACATGAGCCTTGTGTGTGAGGAGGTGGAGCTGAAGAGCAAATGCTGCAATGCCTGAGGGAGGAGAAACTCGGGTGGAGTCAGGATGGCTTCCTGGAGGAGGTGGCAGTGCCCAGGTGGACCACTGAGGGCGGAGGGATCCTCTCCAGGGAACATAACCTGGAGCTCCCTATCCACCACTCACAGTACCAAATTTGGTAGGGATAACTGTGTTCCCCCAACGCAGGGACACGGAGGCTCACACACCTGGGGTCATCCAGCTGGCCCAGCATCTGGCTGCTTTTCTGGCTCCCTAGGGGGAGAGCATGGTGGTGGTGGTGGGGGGGGACTTCTGCTGCAAGGGGCACAGTGGCTTTCCATCGAGGGGTGTGGGGAGGGGCCAGGTAGGTCCTGTCTCCCCCCCCACCAGGAGCCTGCACAAGGAGGATTCTCCCCCAGAGGCAGGCAGTTGCTGCTCTGAGGATAATTCCCCATTTACAGAGATATTTAGCCTAATAGGAGCCGACAGATCATTCAGGACAGTAATGTACTCAGCTCTGAGTGCTTAGTCTCCCAGCCTGAACTCCCAGATTAAAGGCTGTGCACCCTCCTGCCCTGCACCAGTGCCCATGACCTTGACACAGTGATGGGGTGGGATTCTTCCCCACCCCATTCCCTCCTCCTCTTTGCTCCCTCCCTCCCTCCCCCCTTCCCTCCTTTCCTCCCTTCCTCCTTCTTTCTTAGAAAAGATTTTCTTAAGCGTTCAGTGGGAAGGCTATCACTGAAATCTTGTGTGCTCTCAGGACCTGTGAATGTCCAGCTGACCTCAGGGACATCATGCTGGCTGTATGGGATGGATGGACAGTCTCGGTACTGCACCCCCAACCAGGTGTGGGCAGGCGGTTGTGCCCAGGACAGCACTGGCCATCACCCTCTGCCTGTCTCCCTGCCGGGGCTGGCTCACAGGGCCGGCTCACAGGGCCCACTTGTCCTCAGGAAGGGAAGGGTGCTGCTAACCCTGGGTGCCCTGTGACTGGTGTGTTCTCAGGCCTGGGCATCCAGGAGTGGACAGGGAACCTATGGCCACATGGGAGGGCAGGTGGCAGTGGGTGAGACTCGAAGGCTGCTGCTGATGGGGAAGGTGACCCAGAGCCACTGCCCCACCCCACCCTGGTCACTGGATCTCTGCTGCTCTTTGCCCTTTCGCTTCCCTCTCCTCTCTCCCTCTGCCCCCATCTGTGCACCAGGCGACCATCTGAGCAGCCTTGCACTTCTGCAGAGGCAGGGAGGAGCACAGAAAAACCTGGCATTTCGGCATTATCAGTCCTGGGTTCAGATCCAGGTGCCAGCTCTTAGAAGCCATTTCTAGTCCATTTCATCTTTTGAATTAGGACACTTCCCTTCATCTTTCTGAGCTGCCACATGGCCCTCAGTTATTCTGAGGGCTCAGTGTGTGAGGGCATGGAGTTGGGAAGCAGTGTCCCCATCCAGCACCCCCAGGCCCCCGGGGAACATCCTTCCTCCTTCCCCTTTCTGCCCCTGCAGGGGAAGTGGATATGCTGGGTGGGATGCCAATGCCCCTTCTGACCCAAAGGAACCTCAGGTGCTATAGCAGGACCACAAGGAGGAGGCTTCCCAAGGTCTAGGGCAGCTTGCAGACCCTAGGTATCTGGGGAGCCTATGGTATGGAGGAAGTCCTGCTTCTCCTGTGCAGGGGTGCAAGGTGACCCTGGGGACAGGGGGTGAGATGGTCTCTGGGTGTTAGGCCCCTGAGGGTGTCTGGGGCTGGTATGCCATGGGGCCCCGGCGGATCCCATTACCTCTTTGGCTCTCAGTTTGGCTTCCCATCCCTCCTCACACACAGCGGTTGCCCTGGGCCTAGCCCACTGGGTCTGGCCTTGGGGATAGTCTTGCTCCCTACAGCCATAGGTGAGGCCCTGGCTTTGCCCTTCTGAGAGCCAGAGTGGAACTGGTCACCTTGTCCTGTCCACCTCTGCACAGGTTGAGGGTCCGCTGGAGGTGGGGAGTGTGCTGTGCTCTATGACACAGCCATCGTAATTACTTATTCCGAGCGTGACGCTGTCCACCTTTGGCTCTGCAGCACCAGCAATAACCCAACAATTGAGCCCTGGTTTATGTAATAATGGAATCAAAGAAACCCAGGGCAGAAGCAACTCCCCCATTTAGTTTAATGCTCACTCGCCATGCGTGGCCCCAGGCCTCTGCTCACCGTCCTGCAGGGACTGGCAGTCACTACACCATGCCTAGCAGAGATCTGTCTTTCTCATGATAATACCTCCTTGCTTTGTCAGAAACCTGAACCCTTGCTCGGCCCCCAGGGCTCCCTCCATGCCTTCCAATCAGATACATGGTGGCTGGATGTGGCTCTCCCTAGACCTGAGTGACAGGCACTGTGACCTGAGATCTCTGTGATCCTCCTGCCTCAGCCTCCTAAGGGCTGGAATGACAGGCAGGGGCTGCTAATATTTATAAAGCTGGTGCTTAATATGTATCATTTTGCTGAATCTTCATCTGGCTTGTGTGGGAGGATTGGGGTTGGCACATTAAAGATGAGGGAATTGAGCTTTGGGAAATAAAATAAACCCAGGACCCCGCAGCTGTGGAAAGAGCTAGGCCTGGGATCTGGGCTGCCCGCGGCCCCATCTTGACCTTCTCCCATGTGCTACTTCTGATCTGGCTATGCACTGCTTCCCATCCCTCCTCACACACAGCGGTTGCCCTGGGCCTAGCCCACTGGGTCTGGCCTTGGGGATAGTTTTGCTCCCTAGACCCATAGGTGAGGCCCTGGCTTTGCCCTCCTGAGAGCCAGACTCAGGGCTGGAAGGAAGATGCACCCCGGGAGACGTGAGACTCAATCATGCAGCGGCTGGCTGCATGGCCGCTCATCTGCCCACTGTTTTTAATAGTTATTTTTAATCCACTGTCTGGTTGTGACGGCAGCGCGTGTCTGTGGAAGGATCAAGGAGTCATTCTCAGTTCCTCTTTTCTGGCCCCCACTTCCTGTATCCAAGGCTCCAGCCAACTGCGCCTGGCTCTGCAACAGCAGCCACACTGGACTTCTATCCCCTACCTCTGCACCTGCCACCTAGATTCTTCATCCTCGGGCGATTGTGGCAGTCAGTCCCTTGGTCCCCTGCGCCTGAGCATAGCCTGGGCTCCACTCAGTGGCTGGAGAAGTTTTATTTTTTATTTATCTTTTGAGACAGGGCCTTGCTATGTGCTCCAAGCTAGCCTTGAACTCATTATGTAGTCCAGGCTGGATTTGAATTTGTAGCGCTCCAGCCTCGCCCTCCTGAGAGCTGGGATTACAGTTGTGCACCACCACCCCTGGCCCCAGGGAACTTTTAGCAATGAATCGAACATCACTACATTCCCTGGTGCGTCTTCATCTTTTCATTGCACTTGGGACACGATCCCAAGCCCTCATCCTGGTCCTCAGGGCCTGGCCTTCCTCCCAGCCTCGTTTCCCAGGGTAAATTGAAAGGTGACCTTTTCAGGAAATTCCCTACCCTTGGGCTGGAGTGACCCCTCCTGACCCAGCTTCTGTCCCATCCTAGGAGAGACCTTTACAGCTTGAGTCACCTCTTGAAACTATCTGGTTATTTAGCTGCTGGTTCTCTGTGTCCCTTGACTGCAGGACAGCACCAACCTTGTCGGTTGATGATGAGCAGTTGAAGGTGCTCAGTATTTTGTGGATGAATAGAAACATGGAAAGGAGAAGTGACAGCCAGTGCAGTCGGTGTCCCAGCTGCAGTTCGTGACACAACAGTTGTGTGTGTGTGTACGTGTACATGTGAGCTCCTGTTTCTTACTCTTCCAATGAGAGGCTGTGACTCACTTTACATGGGAGACGCGCACTCATGTATGCACGCACACACGCAGGTGCATTTCCCGTTCATAGCACTGTGGCTCCTGGCACCTTGGCCACCTTTGTGGCCCCTTCCTCCCCCTTTGGGAACTTTTCTATTCAGGGAGCCCTTGCTCTAGGCCTCCACCCGTCACTTGTCATCATTAGTAGCTGAGCAAGTCTCCTACACACCTCTACTGTGGGTCATGGATGTGGCCTGGGATCTGGTGCTGCTGTAGCCCCAGGGCAGCAGCCCTGTATGCAGAGGGATCCCCAGGGACAAGTTCTTGGACCACCTCAGGGGTGTTCATTAAGGCTGCTTTGCTAGGGGCTCACAGACAAGTGATAGCAATGGCTGGGAGAGGTGACACCATCCACAGAAGGGGCAGTATGGGATCAGAACAGTGAGACTCCCATGACAGTGCTGAGCATGGCAGGGAAACCTGATGCCACCATGCAAAGGCCAGTGGGTCCCATGCAGGATGGACCCGGAGTGGAGGAGCTGGCATCCTGGCTTGGCCTGGCTGCCTTCTGGCTGAGTGGCATTGGTTACAGCCCAGCCCTCTCTGGACCTCAGTTCTTGCAGGTACTGTGGCAGGAGGTAGCAGGAATTCATCCAGGGCTGTGTTGTCCAATCAGTGATCACCAGCCTCATGTTGCAATTTAAAGTAAGATGTATATTAATTAAAATAAAGCAACAAAAGTCAACTAGTGATGGTAGCGACTACACTGGGCAGCAGTACAGGTGCAGAATGCCTGCCTTCGTGTGAAGCTAAACCCCAGACCTCTCCATTTGTCTTTTTGATTTTTGAGACTGGATCTCACTAAGGCCCTGAGCTGCCATGCTGGGCTCAGACTTGCAGTCTACTGCCGCAGCCTCCCATGGTACTGAGATTGTGGGCACGCACCACCACACCTGGCTGGATTATGCCTTTAATGGAATCAAGAAGACACCAGGTGGCCCTGAGCTCAGAGGACAAATTGGAGCTGTAGAGTTCAGTGACTCTCCAAAGGTGGGGGCCTCTAGATGGGTCTTGAACCTGAAATTGTTACCCCTGCTTCAATACCAGAGGTTCCCAGGTGGCCTGGGAGAGAGGTGGGAAGAGCGTGTGACCCACTGGGGTGGCCCAGCAGGGATGGCTCATGGGGTGACCTGCACACTGTCTGCCGGCAGTGCCCATGTCCTTCCCTGGATGGGGGTTGCCTAGAGTCCTGGCATGAGATCAAGGCACATGGCTGCCTTCCCTTTGGGGCCACTGTGGCCCAGCTCTTGAACCCCCTTCTCTGCAGGGCAGGACCTTCCAAGACATCAGGGGCTGGGATGGGAACCCAGTGCCAGGAAGATGTCCAGTGAATCCAGCGAGCTGTGGCAGCCGCCTGCCTGGTGCCCCACACCGTGTGTCCCTGTCCCCTGGGAGTCTCCTGCTCACTCTTAGCTTCTTCCTCCTTTCCAGCAACCTGGTGGCCATGTTCCAGCTGCTCTGAGTCTGGGGCTGCAGAGCCTCCTGCCTGCCTCTCCAGGGTGCCGGCCCTCTCTGGCCCCTGACTGGCTCCCAAGCCTGCTCCTCTCCTCGACTTGGCCCCAAGGTACTTCTCGGTTCCAGGACTCAGCAGGACATATCAGCAGTTGCAGTAGGTGACATCCCTGTCCTACCCACTTCCTGGATCTGAAGGAAGCCTCAGCCTTCTTCTTGGATGAGAAAGGATATCTTTCTGAACACTGTCAGAGACACTGATTAGGTTATAAGTAGCACAAAACAAACCCAAAATAAAACAAACAAGCAAAACCCCCCTCCTGTTTCACTAACATAGCAGCAGAGTGGGCTTCAGGTAGGGCTTGATCTAGTGGCTCCAACAATGGGACCAGGGCCTGGTTCCTGTCGCTATTCCTTCTTGCCTCTGCCTTTGTGATGGCCTCACATTTAGCAGCATCTGAGAGGATTTGATCAAAATCTTTGTGGCAGCAATTTCTAGGGCAATGTTTTTCTAGGCTTAAATCTGAGGTTAAGGGTGAAGAAAGATCTGTTAGGAGAGAACAGACTCAGAGTTGATCTTTGGAGCTCTGTTGGTAGCACTTGGACCATCCTAAGCCTTTGCCTGGGTCCATGGGACCCTCACTCTCTACCCCATCCTGTCTTTCAAGGTCTGCTTCATGTTTTCCTTTTCCCGGGAGATCTGCTAACGTTCAGCCAGTGTTGTCTGTGATCCCATCTTCCACATGAGAAGACCGAGGCCAGGGCACACTTCCCCACAAGCACTCCATTGATAACAATGTCTTCTTTCCTCTGTTTGCCTTGGCTGCCAGGAAGCTCTGACCATTTGGGGCCCATTCCTAATGAGTGTTCAATACTT
>PVKN010000197.1:0-95976 GCA_004027915.1 Capromys pilorides | reverse complement strand
AGGAGGAGGAGAAGGACAAGAAGAAGAAGAAGAACAAGAAGAAGAAGAACAAGAACAAGAAGAACAAGAACAAGAAGAACAAGAAGAAGAACAATAAGAAGAACAAGAACAAGAACAAGAAGAACAAGAAAGAAAGCAAGCAAACAAGCAAGCCAGCCAAATTATGAATATTATGAATGAAGAGAAAAATAAAAGACAGAGGGTAGCAGGGGTGACAGTGACATTTCTCCACTGGGAAGGGGAGCGAGAGATGCAGGAGAGGAGGGTGGGGTGGGAGGGGCAGCGAGGTGCGCTCTGCGCATGCGGGCTCCGCACAGGGTGCGTAAGCGTGCATGCCGTATTAAGTGCCAACCTGTAAACATTCGATGCGCTTCCTGACTACAGCTAGAGCGGGAGGAGTTGTCCTAAGAGCGCAGCCACTTTTCTCTGATTAAGGCAGTTTGTGCCCTTTCTCTTTACCAGGCCAATTAGAACAAGCACACACCCACGGTTCGAACCAGGAGAGAAGTTGTTACCTTTCTTTGCCACATTGTTCTCACCAATGCTGTTCTGGACTGTTCATTCCTTCCTCTGAAAAAAAGAAAGAAGTTCTGGACCGTGGTGCAGAAAACGAAGCCGGTTCCAGCTCACCCTTCGGCGCAGATTGGTCGTGACCGGCTCTCACCCGCCCACGCTTCCGAGAACAGTTTTCGTTCATTTCCAAGTGTTTTTAACTCGCACGCAAAGTTCAATGTCCATTGCAAGTGAAACCATCACAGAAATGAATCTCCAAACTTCAGTACTCTGAATATGTCTTCATTAATGGTCACCCAAAAGTGAAGTTTAACGCTTCCTAGTGACATGGTGAGAAGAGCGCAGCTGTCACGCACGGCGAGGAGTACTTCGGTCCCGGTCGCGGGGGTTCGGTTCCTGCCTTCCTGACCGTTGCTTGCACGTCCCTCTGCTTCTCCTTTACTCATCTGCGGGTTTCCCCTCTTCTGTGTAATTCATCACGGCTGCCTATCAGCGGGTGGGTATGCCATGGAAGATGCATCGACGCCCTGCTCCGCGCGGCTCCCGCCTGCACCTCAGCAGTTCTCGGCTCTGCCCTGGTGCTGTGCTAGCGACCCGGAACACCCTGGAGGCTTGAGCGCTTCCCACCGGGTAGATCCGCAAGTCGCAGTTCCTGCGGGCACCGGGACTCCGCCTGTGAGACGATTCCCCCTCTATTAAGATAGTACCTGAGGTTATGCGAAGGCAGCTATGAAACCCCCTAACTGCAGAAATCTGGAAGAATCTCACTTGTTTGGCACTCATAGGAAGTGTTTGTTCTGAATCTACTTGAGAATTCTGCGTCTAACACATTGTCAGGATCCCATAAGAGCTATTAATAATAACTCTGCATATTAAAATTATTAGCTTGGAAGTTAGATTCTAAATCGAAATCGCCTCACCCCACATGGGCTTAAAACTGGTGCTCAGTCTGGGAGGGGCAGGCTGGCTGGCAGGGAGAAGCCTGTTGTCTCCGGAGCTGAGGAGACAGACTCCGCCGTCGCGCCGCGGCGCTTCCCACCTCTCCTCTCCCCCTCTCCCTTTCCTCTTCTCTTGGACTTCCCACCGCACCCTCCACCTCTTGCTGCTCCGTTCTTCCCGTTGTCCTTCGGCATTAAGGATATAATGACATAATCAAATTAGGGTAACTCGGGAGCTGAACAAAAAACGGTTTCCAAAGCATGGGTGAGATGCAAGGAACCGTGTGAGGCAGAGCGGTCTCTCTGGAACAGCTACAGGGACCCTGGACAACGCCAGCCCCACAGGGACCAGGAGAAGAGGAGAATGGGAGGACTTAAGCAGCAGGGGTCCTGTGGACAGAGGAAACCCGTGCGGGCTCGTCGTGGGCGCCGCCCACTCCCTGCTGGGGTGCACCACGGTCAGGGCCTCTGCGTCCATCCACACCGTTGGCTCCCTGGGTGCTGAGCAGGTGGAGGAGGCTGGAAAGTTAATCCCAAGGGGTACATGGAGCTCCCCAGCTCCTGGTTTTTATTCACACACACACACACACACACACACACACACACACACACACACACTGTTACTCTGTGAAACAGATTTGAAAGAAATGTGGGAAATCAGTCAGGAATTTCAGACTGGTGTAGGAAGCGTGCAAAGCCAGCCTGTAGCAATGCATCAAACTAGAAAGGATGTCTTCACCCAGGCAGACACAGACAAGCGGAACACCCAGCAGCAGTGACAGTACCAGAAGTGCGCAGGGCAGACTGACAACTTTCAATGCGCAGACCTGGGACAATCTGAGCAACGCATACAGTGGTACTAAAGGACCACCCATGCTATAAGCACGCTGCGAGATTCCCTACAAGGACTACAAGATCCCCCGCTGATATCAGAGGCCCAGTAAATGTGTAGGCTGGGAGACATAAGTCTCCCATCTGGAAGAATTCCTAACACAGTGTAGATTCTCCACCTCCTGTTGCACAAGCCCCACCCCTCCAGGGCAGTGACACATGGGGGGGACTCCTACAAAGGCGCAGAGTGTGACTTCACAGCAGAATCCTCACTGAAACCCCTTCAGAGAGAAGCTATCAAAGTCACCCTCACCCCAAGAAGCCTCGCTGACAGTGGGATGCTGTGCATGCTGTGGCAAAGGTGGCTTTCTCCCCAGACCGTATCCTTGTCCAATCAGGAAAGACATAAAATAACCCCGGTGGAGGAGGGCTCTGCAGAAACACAGGACCCGGGCGCTACAAAAACTGTCAGGATCATCAGGATAAAACGAAGAAAGTGTCATGGCCAACAAGAGTCTGCAGAGACCCTGTGACCACATGAGTGTGGCCTCCAGGTGGGACTCTGAGGGAAGGATATGAAGTGAAGGCCACGGAGGACAAGCAAGGTGTTCACTGCATGGCGATGCATAAACAAGGGCCCGCTGGATGTAGCAGGTCTACATCCGAGCCTCAGGTGGTATGACAGTCTGCTTTGTGTCACTCTAATGAAATAGCCAACCTTGAATATTTTATGCAAAGATGTCTACGTAGCTCATTGTTTTGGAGACTGACAGTCTGAACCTCATGGTATTGATGCCAGCAATGACCCTGAGATGGCAAGCCTGAGAGTGTGAACTGGGCTGGCTGTGGAAGCTGCCCAGGGAACTTGGAAAGCACCCTTCTGGGTGTCCCCTGGGGGTCTGGGAGCCATCACTTTGGGCCCTGTGCTGATGCCCGAGGGTCTGGTCCTTTCTGGCACTGAGTCCTCACTCTGTTTCTGGTCTCCGTGAACTGAGTGGTTCTGCCCCCCCACTCCCTTCCACCATGATGAGTCTACTGGGCATCAGCTGAGTATGGATTGCGCACCCTTGAAAAACGAGTCCAATAAAACCTCTCCTCCTTTAGAGTGTGAGTGCTACATATGATCCCCCAGCAAGGGGAGAGCTGACCACGGCACTGCCGTCACGTTACCCCACATTGCATCATGGCAGCAGGGTATGCAAGGAGAGCTCATGTGGTAAGCCACGGAGCCAGAGTAGGAAGGCCAACGCTCTTGCTTCCATACAAACCCACTCCCTGGTGCTAACTGGGCTCCCAGAAGATTGGTACACTCTCCTTTGGGGACAGCAGCTCAAAAAGTGAGCTCAAGGCCAGCCCAAACTGCATAATGAGACCCTGTCTCAAAAAGACAAATAACTACATACATACATACATACATACATACATACACACATACCAAAAAATAAAAAGCATTGCCATAGCTCAGTGATACAGGGCTTGCCCGGCATTCCGGAGGTCCTGGGCTCCAGCTGTAGCACTGCAGGTGGAAAAACTAAATTTTAAAACTTTACCCACAATCCTCTCACAGGACATTTCACTGGGCATGCTGCCTTTTTATGTTTGTATCAATAAACTTACCTTAGTTATGGGACTGGACTTCCATGGTGGTTTTTAAAAGATTGTTCAAAATGAGAGCTCATGGACTCTTCTGAGGAGTTAACGACACCAGGGAGGAGCTTTGCACAAACAGGACACCTAGATGTGGTGGAGCACACGCTTGCAGTCCCGCAGCACCCGGAGCACGCCGCAGCGCACGCACCCTATGCCCACAGCTATGCAGACTGCGCCTCTCCAGCACTTCGAAGGACCTCTGTGCTGCTGTACGTCGTGGTACTGACAATCGAAGCAGGAAATGCCATCCGACCCGGTTAGTCTCCTTCCGGTTCTCTTTGTGAACACGTTCGAGGCCTCCCGCTGTAGTGATCCACACGCACTCGGGCTCAGCAGCCCCGCTCCCAACCGCTGAATCCTGGGAGCAGCCTGTGTGGCCACCAGCAGAGGAATGGGTACAGCAGATGAGGTGTCTGCGTGCTGTGGAGGACGATGCTGCCCTAAAGATGGGTAGACTTGTTAAGAGCAAAATAAAAATAGATAACAGGAAGTAGGAACACGGATCCTTCTAAGATGAGCAGCACGTCAGTGAATGGCGGGAAAAGAAGAAAGGGGAGGGGACTGCCACGGAGAAGGTCAGGATGCGTAGTGCACGTGAACCAGCTCTGCCACCATGCACACACAATGTAAACACCACGCACCACACGTGCTAGTAAGAAAATGAAAGGACCCAGGATGCACTGGAGTGTGGGATTTTTTGTGTGTTCATGAGGCCCTTGAAGAATTTGACCCGTGAAGCAATTGTTGTAAAATTGTATTAACTAGACATCGCAAACACAATGCATGAAAAGAGAGCCGCAGTAAAATACACACAAGGCCCACAGGGCATGTTGGGGCTCTACCTCTGTACGCACGCATAGGTATCTGCTATGACGTGTACATGTGTCTTCAGAAAAGCCACACCGAATGTGTAATCCTGGCTGTTCTTAACGAGGGGGATGACTCAGACGATAGTAAACTAAATGGCTAATTACGATCATACATTTCTGTAGAGAAGTACAGCAAGAGCCTGATGTGAAGTGTGATCAAAACATATGATAAAGGTTTAAATGTAAAAATGTGTTACAGGGCCATCGAGATGGCTCAGCGGTCTAAACCTCCTGCTTAGGCAAGCTTAGACAACCGCAGAGACTGTGGTTTGATCCATGGCACCACATGCTGTGCCAGCCCTACCCCCAGGGCAGGCTGAGCCAGCCATAATATACACAGTAGAAGACATGCTACTTTTCCCACAGTTTTGGCCACCTTCCGGCGCACTCCTGGAATTCCTCTCCTGAGCACCTTTAGCTGCACCTCCTCAATGTCCTGAGTCTACTCCATACATTCACCTTTCATGGTCATTTTTCCCTTGTGGAAAAGTCGGAAGCCACCCCCTGCCAGCTCAGAAAAGGAAGGTGGATGGGGCCACAGCATCACGATTTACAAAGCCTGTTCTTCCATTGGCTGTCACTTGGCAGCTACATTCACAGTATTTTTGTTACACCTGGTAAAGATATTCAAGAAGGCAATGTCCAGAACTGCTTCTCTGGTTGGCAAGAATGACAGACAGGCTGCTGCCCCTGCTCAGAGCAAGGGGAGCATGTTGGGGAGGACTGAGGTGGGGGGGCTTCACTGCATGTTTTAGACTTCCGCATTCACCACATGTGCTAGGCATTGTCCCTTATAACACTGATTAACTCACGAAGGCGGGCATCCGGGTGCAGCTTCCAAGCTGGGGTCTTTCGTGAGATGCCTTTAAACTTCTCCCAGGGCACCCACAGCCTAGTGATAGGCAGGCACATGCCATCGTTGAGACCATCTCCCTGCTGCAGTTCCAAGAACTTTAGTGACCTGAGAGAAGGGACCAGAAGAGAGACGGGGGACACGAGGTGGCCAATGCGTGCTGTTATAGCATGAACGTGGGAGACACAGGCTGGGGACCCCCGTGGAAGCATCTGAGAATGAGATCACAAGTCGTCCACTTGGGCAAAGCCAGAGGACTCATCCCCACCATGCTCCATGAGGCTGAGGTCCCAATGCCGTCCCCCAGCATGGGAAGGCAGAGCTGCGCTATCTCAATGCAGCAGTGCTCAGCCGCATTATTTGAAAATAGTTCAATTCCTACGTAAGCTCTAACTCCTTCAGCGGCGTGTTGGGTGTACCTTTACATTTCCTAAACTTAAAATCTCAGTGAGATCCGGCTTAAGTGCACTGAAAATGTAACACGTGCTTGAAATAAAATTCTGAGTAAATTAGCAATGGATTAATAAGCCATACAAATTCTTCTAAGCTCCTCATTTGAGTCGTTTTTCCCGATATGCTCTGTGCACTAAACTCAGTACTCGGTAAATAATTTTGTCCTAAAGAAACAAGAGAAAGTAATTTTTGACGATTGTTGTATAACATGTATTTTTAATCCGCTGTGGCTGTTAATTAAGAACTTAAACACCAAATTCCATGAGAGTAATTCCATTCAAACATATATACCGAATACCCACCATGTGCGAATTATTGGGCGAATCTCAGGAGCAGAATTCGCCAACCTGAAGAAATGTATGAAATGATTTTTTCCAGAAGGCTATGATTAAAAATAAAACTAAGTTTCTCATCTTGAGTCACATCAGATCTGATTTAAAATATGCTGTTTTAAGATGAATTATCAACTGTCAGGCGTCACGCTTATGAAAAGGGATTTCCAGAAAGACATAATGACTAGGAATTTGTGTTTAATCTAACAAGCCACACTGACTATTGAATTTGTGTGTCTGCATATAAAGATTTATTGTCCCTGGAGGTAATTATTGACCTCAACATCTTATCAGTCAATATTTACCTCTTGGGCCAATAAATCTTGATATAACCTCATGAAAGTCAATATCTGTTTAATAGTACACATGGAAGTCTGTAATAGGTTGATTACAGGCCTCAGCATTCTGCTGGCCATGTCGTCCCTAACATCTGAGGGACACAGAATGTTTTCTGCTTTTCAGCACGGACTGAGCACCCCCACCCTATCTAAGGCTGAGTGAGGAGTTTTTAAACCACTTTTTATTTTTCTTTTGCCTACAAATCTTGCCTCTTCCATCCGCTTGCAAACTCCTATGAGGCCAGAGACTAATTTAAAGCTTTTGTCATTTCACTCTTCGCTCCTGGGCCAATGCTTTGCCATTATAAATAAAACTGTTTCCACGAATGGTCAGGTCACCCAGCACTTGGTCCCCCCAGAGGTCAAGAAGCCATTGCTCCTCCACAGTGTGCAGCTCAAAATGCACCGCTGACTCCAGAAGGATTTGGTGCCAGAGGATGCCAGGATGGCAGAAATGACTATGTAGTACTAGGCCCAACTCTTCCTCATTTGGAGAAGTCAAAAACTAGAGCCCCAAGGTGGCACAGAGGCCAAGTGCCATGCTCAACACTTAGCACAAGTCTGTGGGTGCCTGGGAAGCCAGTGTTGGCCAGGCCACCAAAGAGTTAAATACTGAAATCATTTTTGTTTCTTCATGTGCAGTTCCTGAAACATGAAAAACAGAGGAAAGGATAAGGAGGCCACTTTGGGGTCCTTCATATTCATCAAATGAAGCCCAGGCCAGGAATGAGGCCAAGCACAGCTACAGCACTGACTGCGGCTGCAGAGGGTTTCGGGATTCTATACTCTCCAGGGTTTCTGCAGCAGGAGAGGCCCTACCCATGCAGAGCCCAGCCTAGACCTCCAGGGTACCCAGCTTGCCTTTGCAATCCTGACTACACCTACCGTGGCTTGAAAACATGATGCGTCTTGCATTCATCAGGCCATTAACGCTCTCCTGTGGCACTTGACCTTCTCAACCACATGACGGGAAGGAGCTCTGGGCTTCTCCATACCCATTTGTGCCAATGCAGTCCTGAGATCTTCCAGAAAGCACTGGGCCCCCAGCTGGGTGGCTTTGATGGCCCATTCTTAGTAAAGGAAAGCCTTTGTTTATCTCTCAAATCCAGCGAATGCTCCAGAGTACAGCAGGCCACTGCTGACATAGGCTTGGGACACACTGGAGCATGGCCAGAAGTGGACAGGAGACAGCTCTTATAGCAACCCAGCTGGGGACATGACCTGCGTGAAGCAGACATGGTCCCAGGCCAGAGCCTTGAGCCTTTTCAGCAGCACGACTTTCAAGTCTTCTCCACTGACTTGGACACCTAGGAAGTCCTGGAGAAGGCAAACCTCCACAGACGGCTCGCTCAGCATTCAGCCAGGGGTGTTTCTCAGGCTTTGTTAGAGAAACAAAGCCAATAGGAAGTGTGGGTCTGCAACGGGGTTGATTAGGTTGATTTACACAATGGGAGAGCAAGAATCCACATGGCTGCCTGCATGTAGGAGAGTCAGAGGATCCAACCAACCATCCAGCCCAAGAAGATGGAAACCACGGAATGAGAGGAGCCATCCATGCAGTACCTCTCCAAGATCCAAGACCCAGAAGCTCACCAAAGGTTACCAGTGTGAGTCTGTGTTGGAATGCATAGAAACTAGAAAGTGACGTGCAGTGGAGATGGGGAAGATGGTTGCTTCAAAATATAGAAATATTTCTTACTTCTTTCCTTTACTACGCTAACGTGGCTACAAGCCTATTGATTGGTGCTGCCCACATCTGGGGTGGGCCTTCTCCACTTGGTTTGCTGGCCTACATGTCAATCATCTACAGCCACACCCAGAGCTGGCCTTTACTAATCTTCCAGGTAATTCTCAGTCCAAGCTAACATAACATGATTAATGGTGACCGCAGCAGATAGTCCCACCTACAGGTCAGTGTCTGCCTCATCTCTGGCCACGAAAACAGCAGAAAATCCAGCTGCTTAAGGCAGTGAAGTTGTGAAGGAAATTTCCCTGAAACTGCATGGAAGCAAACCATCTAGGGTCATTGAGAGATAGCTAGGAAAATCAAATGGGCGCATCTGCAGGCCTGGGTGTATTCAGGGCTTGGATGATCTTAAGCAAGGGAACCATCCAGAATATCAGTTTGGGGTAAACACTGGCTATGCTTGATGAGTGCAGTTGATTGACAGCTGATGGTCACCTTGTTACCCCCGCTGAACTGATTCTGTGTGGTGCTGGGTGTGGAGGACCCACCTGAGGGTCCCAATGATACAAAAAGGAGAACTAGAGAAGAAGAGGCGGAGTCATTGGTTCTCCGGGAGGAGCTTGCCATGCTGGCTTTCCTGATATGAGCTTGGCTTTTATCATCAAAGGAGCTCGGGACCTTGCTTTCACTGAGGATGCCTGTGGTACTTTTTGGGGAGCTCTGGTTCTTATTATGAACATCACTTCCTGGCTCCAGGGCAGAGCCCTCAGCCCTCTGGTACAGATCCTTCATCCTGCTGGTACGGACTTTCTAGCTTTTACCACTGACCTTTGGGCCTTCCCAGTGCAGATTTGAGAAAGAGACTTGCATGAGACATTGTCATGGCCTCCAGGCCTCCAGCTGGACTCATGGGGTCGTTGTTATGGGCTCTCAGTCTTCAGCTGGACTCATGCAGGACATTGCCCTGGGATCCAGGCTCTTAGCTGACTTCTTTGGGTCTCTGGTATGGATACATTTTCTACATTGTTGTGTATTTGACTCTTTGGGTGACTGCTATAAAATAATCACATAAATTAAGGGTCTTGTGTTAAATTGTTTTCCTTGCAAGCCCTGACTGCAACCACTGGGCTCCTCCTGCATTCAGTTTGTCATTCTCCATCTGAGCATTAAAATACTATCAGCTCCACATAGGACAGGCTGAGGCTATGGAAGGCCATGGCCTCTTGGCCGTAGAAGGGTGTGCTGTCAGGGTTGGCACACTGTGGCAAGTTGAGACATTTAGAGGCTCAACCAAGTAACCCAGCCGTTCTGCATCCTAGGGTGTAAAAGACACAGCCCAGGGAGGCTGTTTATACTTCATTGCATCGTAGTGGTTATTTATTATTTTTGCTGTCCTCTTGGATGGTTGCCCCTCACCAAACAACTCTGCCTTGGAGCCAGCTGATTATGGACTGAAACCTTTACACTGTGAGCTAAACATAAGCTTTTCCTTCCTGTATTGTGGGTGTCAGGCATTTTGTTTCAGCAATGCTATCAGATTAAATTGTGTCTGAATAACTTCATCCCTGACCAAGAAGCAACAATTTCTTAGAAGGCCAGATTGCATAATGTCTAAAGCCTCTGCATGACCTGAGGTGTGCTCTGAGAATTATGCTATTTCCAGAAGTGGTCAGCTAGCTAGTAATGCCCAGAATCCACCTCTTCAGATGATAGTTTAATTCCTCAATCTCCAAAGGGTGGACAGGTGTGGGGTTCTGTGCAGTCCTGCTGCTGTGCACCCTACCTAATATTTTCTTATTATGCATACTACAAGACTAGTGTGACTGTGTCTCCCAGAGGTGCTCAACCACCTCCTCTTTTATCTTGACTCATTTCCATGAGGAGCTCTGGCTTAGCCTTCCCCTGGCTGCCCCTCCAAGGTGATTCCCCTCTCCTCTCAAGGCCTGACTAGCCATCAAAGGGCTCTGCGTTGTATACAGGATTTCACAAGGCTCATTCTCAGTAGCAGCCTGTGGCTGTCATGATGCTGGCCCAAGATTCTCCTCTGACACAATTCCACTCTCCTACAGAGATAGAGCTTTAATCTTTAGCTCTTGATGTGCTTCCAAATGGCCATGAAGCGGTGTCCCACAGAACTGATGCTGTTGAATCTGGCCATATGGTTGGAGGGCTCCATTCCAGACCTGTTGGAACCCAGTGCATTGGCCCCAGCTCTCAGGCCAGGGTTGGTGGCAGCTGGACAGGTCATCAGCTCCCATGGATCTATGTGGACCACACTTTGGGCTGTGATCCTGAGAATAAAATCCAACCCCTGTAGTTGACCAGGATTGATGGTTTTAAGGCCAATGCCATTGTTTCCATGGAGATTCACAAGAAGTCAACTTCTTCTTAGAAGGCCAGATTGCAAGGGGTAACTCTTGGACATCTCATAAGCTTCAGTTCAGAAGAAACTACTGGCAATTCTGAGAGCGACCCTAGATTTGACTTTGTGGAACAGGTTAGACTTCGACAATTTTAGTGAGTACCACTGGTAGCTTGGAAGGAGAACTTGAAACTGTCTCTAAATTAATTTATTCATATATTCTTTGATTTAATCTTTCATCCAAATATTGATGGAGTAGTACTTACATGTCCATATGGTGGTCATTTAAAAATATACAAATAAAATGGGCAGCCTCAAGAGCTTTACCCTAGAATTTGAGAAAAAAGATAAGACATCACAGAACCAGGTAAATCAGAAGGTTTCACAGTGAATCCACTCAAAGCCGTGTCCACGCGAGTGGTCACAAGACAGTGTGCGCTAAAGTGCCGTGCACGTGGGGGTGGCTGGATGTGTGTCGCACCAGCAGCACCACACTGAGCTGCTCAAAGTCCCCCGACTCACACGCACACCAGTGGGGCCCCACGCTCCTCCTGGCTCCGCACCTGATTGGCGTGCCCTTGCCCTCTCTGCCCCTCTCCTGCTCAGTGACAGTCCTCCCAGGACAGTCCCCCCTGTCCCCGCCCTGCCAGCCCCTGCTCTCCCCTTTCTGTGCTCTCATTCGCTCCAGGGCTTTGTCCTGGCCTGCAGTGCTTCTGCCCACCTGCTTCTCACTGCTCACCCCATGAGCACGATGATTGTGCAGCTGCCCTGGATCGATGCTTCTGTCACGGTGCACCTCTCCCATCACAGTCACTCGTGAACTATCACAGTCGGGTGTGTGTGGTTCTTTAACTGACATTTGTCTGCAGTATTTACGCTCTTGGGGATGAACCCTGAGTGTCGTTTTGCTCCTTCTCATTCCCAGCACCTAAGGAGGCACATCACATAGGCGCTCAGCAACCGAGAACTTGGCGAAACAGCTGTACAGCAGAGCGAGATTTCTAGGCATGGGAGATATTTGTGGGACTGGATCAGGATAGACCTTGGTGAGGAAGAGCTCAAGAGAGTATTCTAGACAGAGGAAGCTCTGTAAACACAAGCAGAGACCCCTAGAAGCTTGATACCTTGGAGACAAGATGCACACTAGAAACGGATAGGGAAGTAGGAAGAAAAGGCCGATGGCATGTTCCAGAGACAGACACAGTGGTGTCCTCCACCTCCCATGTCTACCCATCAAGTCCACTGTGGTATGTTACGAAAGCTGCACCATTGCTCCAGGAGAGTTGGGGTTGGGTAGCATCCTCAAGGCTATGAACTCAAAGACCTCAACATTGGAAGCTTCATGTTTATCCAGGGATGTTGACATGATGGTTCTGAAGGTGAAGTTTGAGTTTGTTATGAGAGGTGATGCAAGGGTTTTCAGCATGAAATTTATGTGTCTTAGGCCAGGAAATGTGCAAAATAATGGACTGCAACAGGTTCAGCTTTCTTAAGATCAGTCTCCAGTCCACAGTGCAAGGTGGGCGTCACTGCTGTCCAACTATAGCATCTTCAGCATGAGGTGGGCACCTGTGCCCACCTTGCCCGTGCAGTGTGGAAGAGGCGAGATTATGAAGTTCCGCATCTGTTTTGTTAAAGTTCAGGCAATGCTGATTCAGCTTTCTAGAGACATTCACTATCCACTCTTCCTTGTCACAGCCCTGCCCTTGGAATGCAGGCTCCTTGATGACAGAAGACTGAAGCCAAAGAACAGGCCGTGTGCAAAGCGCTGGTCAGCAGCTCAGGTGAGCACAGCCTTGCACTTACAGAAAGCACAAGTAAATCCTGTGAGGATTCCAGCCTCAGCTATCAGAGCCCTTCCAGATGAGGTCCAGAGACCCAACAGGGCCATTTGGTGGTGTTCCTACAGTTCCAAGACTGAGTTCATGTCCTCTTCCACAGAGTCCATGAGCTCTGAGGCGGGCAGCCCTCAGTGGTCATGGCGTCATGCCACTGAATGTGGAGTGGTTTACACAGCCATGTATATCAGAACAATGAAACCACCTGTGGAACCTCAGCATTCCAGATTGAGGAACGGGACTCTTGCCCAGCAGGGCAGCGAGCCTTCCTTGTGGACCTCTCACCTCAGGTCCGCAAAGCCTTCTGGTGACCACGAGGGACAGCGGCCTGGAGACAGCATGGTGAGATCCAGGGAGCAGCGTGATCCTCACTGCACTCTCTGCTCGCGATCCGTACCTATGGCCTGTGGTACAAAAGCGACAGCATGCAGGTCACTTGTCTGGCACTGACATTGCACACCCACATTTCTATGACGGCTCCTTCTCATGGATGCCGGGCTGGAGCAGAGCTGGTGTGCAGTGTGTGCACCGATGTGTGGGGCTCCGGCCGTGGCTGCTTGGAAAATGCAAAAGAAAAAATCCTAGGCACAGGCAGGGACTTGCTGAACAGAGCTCTGGTGGCCCAGGGAGCAGCACCAAGAGTCAAAAACAGAACCACAGCACATTAAACAACTTCTGCAGAGTGAACGAAGCAAGCAACAAAATGAAAAGACAACACACAGGATTAACCAAAAATTCTGTCTGCTATTGCCAAGATAAAGACCTACCAACTAGAGTAAATAAAGAACTCAAAAAATTAGGCCCCCCCAAAACAAAAGACACCAAGTAGGGGCAAGTGAAGAGAACAGACATTGCAAAGAGGGACACACGGCCAGTGAACACATGAAGGAACATTCAACACCACTAGCCATGATGTAACTATAAATTAAAACAACACTGCGATTCCATCTTATCCAAGAGAGAATGGTAATCACCAAGAAACCAAACACTAACAACTGCTGGAGAGGCTGTGGGAGAAAGCAGGCCTTCCACATTGTTGGTGAGAATGTGTACTAGCACACCCACTATGGAAATCAGGGTGGCAATTCCTCAGAACACTAAAACTATGAATTCCATGTGACCCAGCTGGTCCCCTTCCAGTTTGTTCTCAAGAAACTGCAGCTCAGCCCACCACGACACTACACCTGTGGTGAGAGCGCACAAGCCACGGTAGCTGAAACTTGGCAGCAGTCCGCGTGCCCATCAGCAGATGAGTGGGTAAAGGAAAGCGTGGCGTTTGTGCACCCTGACGTACGACTCCGCAGCAGAGAATGACAAGCTCGAGCCTTTTGTAGGAGAACAGATGCCCCTTGAGACCGTAATGTCAAGTGACAAACGTCACACGCACAGCCTATCACAGGGATTCTCTTATACGAAAAATTCCAAATTATAAATAGAGTGAAATAAAAGATAAGAACAAAAGAAGTAGAGAGACAGATCTTCCTCCAATATGGAAGGGGCACAGAGGGGAGGAGGTGAGGGAAGCAGAATGGAAAGGCCACAGAGACGTGTCACGCACGTGTTCCAACCCCACGTAAGAGGATCAATATCGTGTACTATAAACGTGCATTAATTTTTAAAAACAGGCGGATGGAACTAGGCTGCTGTAGTGACTCAGAGCTGAGCACTGGTTTCCCTGACCATGATCAGCAGAGCTGCGGTGGCTGGCATGGAGATGCCCCCAGCATCACGCACTTAGAGGCGGAGCTTTCCTGAGGCGCCTGGTGGTAGGGCGCATGGCCTGGGACGTGGGTGATGATAGCTGCTTCGTACCTGCACTGATTGGACTGGCACCATTCCGGGTGCAACTGATTGGATTTACGCCATGGGTATGGGTAGTGGCAACCAGCAGGTGGAACCGGGGCAGAGTGTCCGAGATGAACACCACAAGATCGCTGCTTCCTGCCAGCCCCTCGTGGACTTCTGTCTCAGTGTAAAGGGCAACTGAAGTAGATGCTTCAGCCCAAAGAGCATGCTGAGGGCTAGTTCAGAGGCTACCAAGGAGCCCCCTCGGAGACCTTCCTTCATGGCTCCTGTTGAGATTTTCCCCGTACCCAAACCCCAACTTTCTCAGCAATGAAAATATCATGGGCTTGTGAGTCAAAGTTTATATGTCGGTCAAGCACTGATTATAGCTGACCCTGAAACCCTCTCAGAAGTTAAACCCAAGAACACGGCCCTCGCCTCTCAGTCGCCGGGTGTCGGGGACAAAACAGAAACAGTCACCTCCATTGTCTTTCCCCCTTCACCTGGTGCCTCTCCTCCCTATGCGAGGCCTCCTGTGCCTGGACGACAGTTGAGAGGTGGACCGAGCCCTTCCTTTGTCAGAAGGAAATGAGTGTAAGGGCAGGGACCGGCTTTGGGCTGGGCATCACTCTTTGAAGCTGTGGGTGGCACGGTTTTGATGTCAGCGAGTCTGCCGTTGGTACCGAGAAAAGCATTAGCATGATGATTTCGCATCCTCAGTCTCCGCTAGTTTTAAAAGATGTACACTCATGATTTTCTTGTTCCTGGGAATTGCAAAGCAGCTACCTGGAGTTCCAGCATTTGAATCTCATGCAGATTGGTGTTTGTTGAATAGGTTCGAATGAGCCGCGCGCGGAGCTTCCGGGGGTGGGCTTCCTCCTGCGGGGCTGCTGTCACTCTTATGTTCAGACAACAGGCAACACTGCTGAAAGGACTGAACTCCAGACTAGAGAGGAGCTCATTTCCACAGCCATGTCCACGGATCCCTCTCTTTGACTTATTCCGTCTCCTCGTTCAGGGCCCCTGACAGACAGAGAGTGGACATTCACTGTTCATTCATTTATTTTCACTTGAGAAACATCGCCAAAATCACCTTGCGGTTTTGTGTCACGAGCACAGCACACAGATTGGCAAAGCAAACAAATGACTCTCTCTTTTGCGGGGCCCACAGCTACCACTGAACACTGATAGGCTGAACGCAGACACTGGTGGGATGACACTGTGTGGCAATCAATAGGACTTTCGACTGGAGCCCAACGTCCTCCTGCAGCACAGACCCGAGTTGTTCCTGGCTGGCAGGGAGACCCCCAGGAGCCGCAGGAAGGCAGCAACCCCCTCGGCCAAGAGCTGGCTTCGTGCTGCTTCACAAGATGGTCTCAGTGCCAGGTGATGGGGACCCCATTCATCTTTCATACAAATGCATGACTTTCTCTGTTTCTTTGTCCCCAGGATTACTCATGGATGTTTAACAACCCTGTGCAGGGCGGGACTTCATCTATGCTCATCATGCGTGCTACTTATGATGCTGTTTTAAGCACCATGTAGAATGCAGCAACTCTTCACAAGTTTAAAAATAATCAGTTTTTTACAATTAAAATGAATTGTTCTCCCAACCCACAAAAGCAGATGCTGGAGTGATCTGGGATTCTTTCCCCTCTCATCCCATTCACTAAGTGAAGTGTTGCAAACATTGACATGGAGCAGGGCCAGTTAGAAGGCTACAGTCCAGCTACCAGCCTTACAGATCTGACCTCAGTATTACTCACACACAGCCACTCAGAGATAAATTCAAACTATGCTGGCAGCAGTGCCAGTGAGAGCGTTTTGTACACAAGCACCGACTCTGAAGTGTAGGATACAAATCCATGCCATTTTATTTGTTTACTTATTTATTGATGTATTTATTTATTTATATTTAGTACAGGGTCTACAGAGTCTCACTATGTAGATTGGACTCGTAGTGATCAGCTTGTGTTCCACTTCCCAAGGCGCGCACCACCATGCCCGGTCTCAATCACCGTCCCAGCGCACCCTAGGGGCAGGACCAGCACTGCACACTGGGGATCGAACCCCAGCCATGTCTGCCTAAGCAGGCGCTTTTAATCCACCGAGCTATTTGGCCGGCCCTTCTGTGCCATTTCAGAGAATCCACACCCATGCATTGGCTTCTGTGTAACCGTGAAGGTAGGACTTCACTTCTGTTTCTTTCCCCACCCACAACACTCAAGTGCCGTCCAACATATTGGCCACTTCCCCGGGCTTATAAAATCTCTACAAGAAGACTTTGGTCCTGATAGCAAGCTCGTAACTTCCTCCTCCTCTGAGTGTGCAGTGTGTCTGCCCCAGAATTTAAGGCAGAATTTTCAGGTTAGATTAGTTGCACATGCCACAAGCTTAAACAAATTGCTCTGGATATTTTCTTCAAATATATTTAGTAATGTAATTTTGTGTTGGTACATAATGATCACATTCATTGTTGGGAGTTTGTATAAGAAAAGACACATCTTCCTCCGCCATGTCCTCTTCTCCTTCCCATTCCTCAATCCATCTCTTCATTCCCTTTCCTTTGGGAAACAAAAATCTATTGCCCTATTTCCTGTTTCTGTTTTGGGGTTCTCTTGCAGAAGAAATAATGTGTTGATAGACATTGCGAAAGTGAAAGAAACTGTTTAAGAGGAAAGAACAACTGGAATGGAGGAAAGGAGAAAAGAAAGGAAGAAGGGAAGATAGATAGATAGATAGATAGATAGATAGATAGATAGATAGATAGATAGATGATAGATAGATAGATGATAGATAGATAGATAGATAGATAGATAGATAGATAGATAGATGATTGATAGATAGATATAGAGGTAGATATATATTACCTAAGGTAATTGTACTAACTACTTATTTTTATTGGTTTATTGAAAGGAATGTGAATGCTTAATTGTTTGATCAATTTTGCATGCCTGTGTCCGGCCATCAGAACAATTACTTTGAGTATACCACTATGCAATAAGACAGCCCTTGTTATTTCCTATCATCTTGTTTTGAAAGTCTGTCTTGCTTTTATTGTGTTTTTCTCATTTTTTTACTCCCTTTAAGCTTCGTTACCAGCTGTACCTCTCTCGGCCTGGTCTCGGGCGCTGCCCTCTTCCTAGCAATGCCGCAGTTTTGTCCTCCTTTTTACAGCTGCTCCACGTGGTCATGGATGGGCTGCTGCACAAGAGGAGATCTCTTGGCACGCTCCAAGTCCAGGTAGCCCAATGGTCTCTGCCGAACACCATGGCTTTGCAGTGTTTCCTGCGAGACACTCCTTCACTGCAATTTGAACATTTAAAATTTCTCCCTAAAAACAAATGTCTTCAAAGCAGGCAACCTAAAATTCCCCAAGTGTTTTCTAATCTCTGTTCATGGCCAGCACCCTCATTAGCGCAGCCCACTATGGGAGCCCCGATTGCTCTCAGACAAACTCTCAAACTGCAGGGCTAGTGTTGGAGTCTGGACATATTGTGACACCATGCTGGGCCACACAGAAGCAGACTTCCGGTGAAGCATCTACGTTACTGAACCCCTGAAGGCAGGTTGCCCAGTGCCAAGGGATGATCCCTGAGTAGCAGAAGGATCTGAGAAGGACCTTCCAGGAGGAGCAGCGTGAAAAAGCCTGACAGTGCAAATCTCTTTGGTGTTGAGAACCAAAATCCAAGCACCCCCCCAAGCTGGTGAATTCCAACCAAGCCTGTTTTGTGGTGATTTTCCAGAGAAAATCAGGTCGTATGGCTGCAGACAGAGCAGAATCACCCTCGCCCCCCTCTACACTCTTCTTAGAGCTCTAAGACACATACAAGGGGTAAAGACTGGAACCTGTGTCCCCCAACACACCCGAGGAGGTTCTTGGTTCCTTAATCCAGCTCCCCATGGGAAAGCTGTGCGGGCAAGCTGGATGTGAACAGTATCACAGAGTCACCAATGGAGGTCGGTCAGCAGGGTGACTCCTGATCCCTTCCCTGTGGAAAAGGGACAGCAAGCGATGGCTCAGTTCAGAAGACTCCGCTGAGGCATGCAGATGCTGCAGCGAGCTCCTAGGGCAGCGCAGCATTGCTGGAGAGAAAGAGGAAGAGCTGCAGGATAGCGCCGAGCCTGGGTGCAGCACGGAAACTTGGCCCCATGTGGTCCTCAGTGATAGAAGGGAAGAGTGAACCAGTGAAGCTTCCGCAGGCCTAACGATGAGCCAGGCTTGCAGGACACAACTCTGAGTCTGCACGCACCTTCTTATTTCAGCAGAGGCAACAAGAACGGAGAACAGGACAGGAGAGAAAGAGACAGTTCCAAATGACACCTGCTCGGCCTCTGCCTCTGCACCCACTGCTGGGGGCCCAATGTCACATCTGCCGTCAAAGATGGCAAGCACCAAGCCAAGTGGTCTCTAGGTCAGGGGCAGTGTGGAGGCTTCTGGGAGTCCTCACCAGAGCCTCAGTCACTACAGACCACAGAGGAGGGGACAACAGCCACTACTGGAAGAGAGGGGACTCCAGGTCTTTCCGGGGGAGCTTGGAGTCCCCCTGGGCCATTCTCTGATAGCTCAGTACAGGAGGCTGTGTGTGTCTCAGGACGGACTCCGTTGATCTACAAGTGCAAGTGGGAAGTCAGACCGGCTTCCAGCCAAGCAGAAAGCCATGCGCACAACATTTCTGACCTGTGCAACAGTGACTCAGACTCTGACCCTGGACTCTTGTCGAGCTCTGAAGATTTCCAGGGTCATCTCTAGGTTCCACTGGAAGCTCCACTGGAAGGATGAGACCTGCTGACACTTCTTGGGCAAGACAGGCATCCTGAGGATCCCCCCAGCTGTCTGCAGAGATCAGGAAAAGGGAGGCATGATGGGGCAGGGCTGGGGTCCCGTCCACCCCAACACCGAGTGCATGGTCTCCCACAAGACAAGATGAACTGAAAAATGCCTTTGCAGGAGTCCCTGGGTGATGAGCAGGCAATGTATAATGTCAGCTCCCTTGTGGAAAGTTTTTGAAGAAAGGATGATTTTTTTTTTTTTTTTGATAATTTAATCTTCTGCCAGAACAAGGATTTAATTTCCAAAGTTTTTGGCTTAAAATAGAAAAACAAACCATAACCATCTTTTGGAGGCCATTCAGCTGACTTTTCTATCTCTTTGGCATTTTCTCACTGGAAAAAATTGGCCACAACAGAATAGTACAGAGCAAACTCGCAAAAGAAAACGCGGGGGCATTTGGCCTGCAGAACTCTCAGTAAAGAAAGACCCGCTGTTACCTTTGCTTTGCTCCCACTGGGGGAGACTTCAGCAACAACGTTCCATCTAGACCTTTATTTTAAGACCCCAATGAGCTTGACGATGGGATCGTACAATACTACTGCGCTAGGAGCTTTGTATGGTGGCGTCATGGAGAAAGAACAGAGAGGCGGAAAGCACGGTGCGTGCGGTGGCGACACCTGCCCGAGGCGGCAACCCTAAGCAGAAGCTGACAAGTGGCTTTTGAAAAGTCAGTTGACTCCTCCTGCACTGAGTTTAAAGAATGCAACGCTCTAGGTGGAGTTGAGCACCCCCAGTCACTTTGGATACACTGGAGAACTTTACCATTTTATTTTACTTCATATGAATGTCATTTAAGATGCACCAAAAAGTTGAAACTGAAAGATAGTTTGTCTTTGCAAATCAATATATTGTTCTCATACTAATAATGTTAGATTTGTATCTCAAGCAGCTAAAAAGCTCTTAAATGCTAATCACTCTTTGAATGAAGCAATTTGTCAGTAGTTTCAGTCCCTTAACTGGAAATATTTCATACTTCTTGCCTCTGGTCTGTCTTGATGGACATCCAGGCACTAGTTTCGTTTCATGTTTAGGTCTATGACTGCAGTGTACACGCACTACTGGCTTAGTGAGGGACCACGCCCATCTAGAAGATAGCGCTTGTGATATAAGCACTGGCCATCAATTTGCAGAAAGAGCAAAGCTCTGGGATTCCCTCAGTGTGTCACTGCATTAGCAAGGCTCCTGGTGAGCTCTTCTCACGAAGCTCAGCCACGTCCCCTGCCACGCACAGGGTGCATCCTCACCCAGTGCCAAGGGCAGCCCTGGGCCCTGGCCACTGCTGCAAGGACAGCAGCACAGGAGCCGAGGCCTGTGGCCCCAGAGAAGCCCTCCAAGAAGCGAGAAGCGCAGCCTCCAGTCACTGCACGTGACTCGGCCCTGTTGCCGTAGCAGCGGGGTCGGCTGGGTCCTAAATCCATGTTCTGCATGATGTTTGGAGGGCTTGTGGCCTGCTCTGCCACGAGGATTATTCTAGCACTGGCAACAAATACTTGACTGATAAAATGCATCTATGAGAGAATATTCAGTGCTCTCATTGATCCCATAGCTCGATTGACAGTTTGCTAATCGATATGTTAATTGCACATGAAAAAGAAGCATTAATAGAGACTTTACATGAGCTTTTTGACTTCTTCTTATTCAAAGATAAGACAGATGATTTTTTTTTTTCTCCTGCCTCCTCTCCCCACTAAATACAATTAAAGGCCTCGGAAAGAGCACAGGAGGAAATCGAAGGAGGACTTATGACAGTCAGTGCTGTCAGGGGTCACAGGGCCTGGATATGACACACAGAGACAGATGACTAAGCACCCAACTGCAGAAAGGGAGCCAGCCTGGCCTCTCCCCACCTGCAGCTGAGAAGCAGGAGCGCAGGTGCGCTCGTTACCTGGGGGGCTGAACCCACACCGCAGCCCCACCAGCCGAGTGAGGAAGCTTCAGCCCTGGGGGCTGCCAAGGTCTCTCAGCATAAGCGGGGACCCACACCAGAGATGCTCCTCCCTCCACGAGGACTCGGGGTGGCCAGGGTGCTCAGGCTCTAGGGGACTCAGGTCTAGAAGCATCTCCGGGCCTCGGGAGCGGGACTCCACCCCCCTATCTGCAGTCCTCAGGCAGCAGGCTGGCCGGCACCAGGAATCCCACCCCGAAATAGCGCCCATCTGTAAATCTTCATTTCTCAGAGGAAGAAAAACATATGGAGAACTGAATAAAAATAGAAATAGAAGCGACTAAGATATACGAGATGCTTCCTAAGTGGTGTGGAGAGAAGCTGGGTCCTCACAGTAGCAAAGGGGCACTTTCCCAAGTCAGGGGTCTAAGTGTCTCCCTCAGAAAACTAAAACTCAAAGAGCAAAATAAGCCCACATCAAGCATAGGAGAGACAGCAATAAAGATAACAGCAAAAATCAATAAAATTAAGATATCTCTTCTCCCTAAGCTGATTTACAGGTTGAAGGAATTTTTATCAAGAAAATAGTAAGAGAAACAAACATCTACGTCTTAAAAAAAAATCACAAACATCAACAAAACTGTAATAGGAGTGAGAAAGACAAAGAAGCAAAATCAGAAATGACAAACCTCGAAGAGTGCACAGGAAATATAACCACAGACCTGCAACCGTTGCACAGATCAGAGAAGATGAACGGCTGTACACTCGGAGCAACGCCAATGAGCATGAATGGATTAACTTCACAAAACCGTGAGTAACCAAAATAAAGGATAGAGACCTGAACAGTTCTCTGACCAATAAAGAAATTTAATGTTTCCTTTGGAAGCTTCCCAGCTCCTGGGAGACTGTAAACAGGTGAATCACTACAAGTCCAATGTAGTAACAAGACTCTGAAAATCCTGTAGAACCTTCCCTAGAGTTTTTTTTTTTAAAAAAAAAAGAAGCTTTTCTGTGTGAAGTCTCCCAGTCTACACACACAGGAAGTCATTCTGTTGGCCTGGTGGTCTTCGGTTTCTTGCATCAGGCTTAGCAGTAGAGCTCGGCTGTGCATCTGTCACACTAGGCTGAGCTGTGTGCTATGAGCTAAGCCATTAAGGGCTCATTCCACTCACAATATTTTCAAATTATGATGCACATATTGAAGAAAAGCCCAGCAGATAAGCAACTGTACTGGCATTCAGTATGTCACACCTGAAATTAAGAATGATATAACTTACAATCACCCCCAAAGAAACGAAGTATAAATATAAACTTTACAAAACACACTGCATGTACAGATTGCAGGACCTAACCCAGAAAGACATCTCTTTTCCCTAAGCTGATTGATGGGTTGAAAGAACTGTTATCAAACTTGCAGATATATTTCATGTGTACTATTATTGACCTGGACAAATTTACTTTAAAATATATGGAAGACACAAAGTCCAGATATCTAAAATCTTCATAGAAAGAGTGATGGAGGGCGGGCGAGATGGCTCAGAGGTTTAAAGCGCCTGCTTGGGCAAGCTTAGGCAACCATAGGGACCGAGGTTTGATCCCCAGCACCACATGCTGCGCCAGCCCCACCCTCAGGGCAGGCTGAAACGTCCATAATTTAAATAATTAATTAATTAATTAATTAGAAAGAAAGAGTGATGGAGAAGAATCAGTGCAGCTCATATGACGGCAAAGAGGGCTGGTGAGATAGCTCAGCAGACTAAGCACATTCTTTGGCAAGTGCAGGGTCCAGGGTTCGATCCCCGGCACCATGGACCATGCTGCCCAGCCCCCAGGGCACGCTGAGCAGGCAACCAAGTCCAAGTGTGGTGGCACACTCCTGCAATCACAGCTCTGGGGAGGCTGGAAACAGGAGGATCACTACAATTCTAAACTGCATAGTGAGACCCTGTACCAAATACATTAATGGAAAAAAAAAGGCTAAAGAGGCAGCTAGCTACAACAGTCACTACTACATAGTATTGGGGGAGAGACAGATGCACAGATCAGTGAGGCAGAAGAGAGCCTGACGCAGCCTCACCAACGGATCCGACTAGTCCCGCAAGAGCAGGCAGACCACAGTTTAAAAGGACCCCGGAACTGTCCCCCTGGTCTCACTCTTTATTTTCTGATCCCCCATCAGTGCCCCATGCAATGTGGAGCAAGGATGCAAAACCAACGCAGATGACAGAATGGCCGAGCCGCTGATACCTACACTTTGTACAAAAGTCAACTCAAGGTGGAACCAAGACCTCGATGTACAGTGTAACCCTGCATTGGGGAATCTCATAACTGGCAAATAGTCTTTAAAATGGACACGAAAAGCATTATTAAGAATAGAAGAGTGACAAATCTGACCTTCATCAAAATTAAAAATGTTTGTAAGAAGGGATAAATTAGGACAAAAGAAAAGTTACTGGGAGAACAGCACTTGTACATCATGTACCTGACAAAGATGTTTACAGTGTAACAATATGAACAAACCCAATTAGGAAACAGCTCAAAAGTAGGAGCAAGAATATTAGAGACAAAACATATATCAAACTAAAATTTTGCACACAGCAGACAGAAGTGAATGGAAAGAGAATTCGGCAAGCCACACAACTTATGAGGGACAATACCCAAAAAACACACTGTTCACTAAGAAGAAGTCAATCATGTCGCTAAAATGGGGACAAGCATTGCTTTGGTATTTCCCAAAAGAAGCCCTCCAAGTGGCAAAGGAGACATTGGGAATATTCCGCAATTGGCATCAGAGAAAGGCAACGGTAAGATGCTGACTACAAGAACAGGTGAGATTAGAGAAAGAATAAAACGGTCTGGTAGAAGGATTTGAACAAAAGCGTTCTTGTGCAATGTTGATGGGTAGGTAAACTGTCACAGTGACCACATGACGTGCTACAGAGGCCCCTCAAAAAACTAAAAAATAGTTAGAAGAAATTAAAAAGAAAAAAGAGTGAATAAAAGGAAAAAATTTTAAGCACTGACAGTGCTTTTTGAAAGACCAGCAGGTCTCAGCAGGACTGTTATCCACACTCCCATCGTGTACCTGGCGTGATGAGCACCTCTTCCGCCTCTTCCTTCTATCCTTCTCCTCATCCCAGTCCTTCCTGCTCATTGAGCAAATTCTTGCCCTTTCATAGGGTCTATTGTATCTTTTGTTTTGGCATTTCTTTTTACCAATTTTGCCAGTTTATATGTGGTAACCTAAACTACTAACTTGATGATAACATCATGCAATGCAGCAACCATTGTTGAATTCCTATTACTTTGTTCAGTTATTTTTTCAATCAAATTTGAATCATTTCTAATGCTTTTTAAAAAATTCTTTTGCTATTTTGTATTCTTTAAAAAATAGGGCCAACGAGTTAGCTCAGTGGACTAAGCACCTTCTTAGAGAAGGGCAGGCACAGGATTCCTGGTCCCACATGCCAGGCCGGCCCCACCCCGAGGTGCCAGCACCCGAGTCTGGGCATGGTGGTGCACGCCTGTAATCCCGGTGGTGGGGAGGCTGAAAGCAGGAGGATCCCTACGTGTCCAATCTGCACAATGAGACTCGACAGCAAAAATGCATGAATGGAAAATTAATAAATAATAGAAAAATAAAAAACAGCATTGTTTGCAGAGTCAGACTTAGGGTTACCCCCACAGCAACTAAAGCCTGTGTGTGGAAGGCGTGGGGTGCTCCCGTGTGCTCCCTGCGGCACTCCTCACCTGGGTCGAGATACAGAAGATGCAGAAGCATCTGTGGACCAAAGAAGGGCTAAGAGATGCTGGGGTTTTATGCACAACGCCATGTGGCTCAGGCTCAAGGGGACAGAAGCCCGTCGTCTGTGAGCAAGGGGCAAGGGCAGAGGGCCTGTGAAGTGACAGCGTGGAGTCACGCGCATTTACACGTGCTGAATTCATAACCGCAGAAAGTGGACAGTGGAACGGGGCTGCCCAGAGCCCGGGAAAGGAGAGCCGTGGGCGCAGGGCAGCAACTGCCGGGCAGAAAGGGTGAGTTTCAAAGATGTAGTGTGCAACAGGGCGACAATATGCAGTGCAATAAATAGGTATTTTAAAATTGCTGAGTGGCTTCTCAAAGTTCTCACTACCAACGAAGTAAGCGAGGGGATGCTTATGGAAATTAGCTTGATCAATCTTTCCACAACGCGTATGGGCCCTAAAATGTCATGCACACCGTGCTCCACACACACAGTCATAGTTTTCTTCAACTGACAATTACGTCGGGGCTAGGGCTGTCGCTCAGTGGTGGAGCACTTGTGCAGCAGTTCAGGCCCTCAGTTGGAGCCCCAGCACCACAGGGAAAACGTGATATAAAATGAAGTGAAAACCAAAGTGGTCATAAGCAAGAAAGAGGGGCACAGATGGCAGGGCGGTAAAAATAGGCTTTGTATCATTAGGAAACTGCAAATTAAAGCACATGAGACACCGCCATACACCTACCCAAGTGACCAAACCTAGAGCCAGGGACGGCACCAGGTATTAGCAAGGCTGCGGACAGAAGGGGTTACTCACGTGTCGCTTGTGCAAACACAAAATAGTGAAGCTCAGCTGGCATGCAGTGCAGCCGTTTCTTAGAAAGCTGAATATTCCTTTAGCAGACACCCAAGAGCCATGCTCCTGAGCACATACTCTGCAGAAATAGTCCCCGTGTGCACAGGAGCCTGCACCCAGGTGTCCGCGGCTGCTGGGTCGCTGTCGACAAGTGACAGGTGAGACACGCTGCAGCACCTGCATGCCAGGTAGCACTGCCGGGACAACATGCAACTCACTCCCACAGAGGCCACTGTGGGGGCGGCTTCCAGAGCACTCCACTGTGGACAGGGAAATCTAATTGGAAAGGTTCCTAAGGCATGATTTTATTTATACAGCTTTCTTAGTATATGAAAGTGCATAAAAGGTAACACAAGGCTCGTTACTGATGGTTTTAAAATGCAACACAAGGGACCCTCGGGACAACAGACTGTGGAGTGTCTGATCCATCAAGGCCAATGCCGTGATGGTCACAGGGTAGTACAACTGGGCAAGGTATTATCAGTCAAAGACACTGAGTCACTGTCACTCGCATCTCTCCTGTGTCTTACAGTGCATGTGCATCTCTAGTTACTTCAAAATAAATTCCTTAATTTATGCCAAAAATAATGACAGTACAGCCATCCCTGGAAACAAGCCGCGCTGCACGGCCCAGCGAGGCTGCCAAGTGAGCGAGCGGCCCATCTCCTGGAGCCACACTGCCTGCTGAGGCCTCCTGCCACCCTCCCTCGACAGCCACCACGCCAGTCCTCTGCCTCTTCCAGGGCCCCCGGTGCTCCTGAATTCTGCCACTGCTTCTCGTCCTGGGCACCTTGGATTCTTTGGATTCCTGTCTCCAACCCAGATCGGCAGGGAAACTGGAGAACATGAACGAGCGAGCCCTGAGCCGTCCTGGCCCAGCGTGCTCCTTTCCTGAAGCTGCTCAGTGTCACCGGGCTGCGCCTTGAACACTTCCTGTCCCTTCACTTGGACTCGCCAAGGCCTCCCGCTGAGAGCGCTGGGGACTGGAGCATGACAAGGGATGCGTCACCTCTGTGCCAGCCAGGACCTTGAAAGTTCCCACCAGCCCCAGAGGGGGAACCAGACAGATGTTGTGGGCTCCAGACCACATGCTTGGCTTCCTGGTCCCCTGAAGGCCTCCTGCCTGGTGGCAAGAACGTCATCAGCACAGGCTGACTCTGGTTGTTGGACGTCAATTCACATCCCCAGATGCCCTAACTTTGAAGTAAAGAGGAATCCATTATTTCACTCTAGATTTATTATAATCTGTGGGAATCTTTAGAATTTATGTCAGATTGTCAGATTCTTTTCATCTTCCTAAAGCTGATCTGCCCAGCTCTAAATCAGCCCTAGTTACATGCAAAGGCTGGGTGAATACAGGGACATGAAACACCATCGCCTAAGAAACCAAAGCAGACGGGGACACCCCTTGCCCAGAGCACCCTGTGTAAGGCCACGTTTCCTGGGCTTGTGAGCAGCCACGGCCCTCGCTGAACTGCACACTGGGGGTGCGGATCTTCCCTTCAGTGCGTGGTCCTGCTGGGGTCTCTGCTTCACGTGGTTGCAGCTATCCACAGTGAATTGCATATTGCCACTGAGCTATGCTAAGTGGCATGGGTGCACCACAGTCTGTCTTGCCCGCCATGTGTCACGTAACCACCCAACCTGCTGTGGGCACCTGGGGGCAGGGTTTATGCGGGCACAGAGGCTGTGTCTTTGGGGCACACACTCCAGGAAATGTTTCTTGGGTTACGCATTCAATCTTTAGATTAATCAGAGGTCACCAGATTGGCTTTGTCATTTTATACTTTTATCAGCAATAGGTGAGTAACCCAGTTTTGCTGCAACCTGACTAATATTCAGTGTCACCCCAAGTTTCAAGCTGAGCAATTTTGATATACGCACATGGTGGGTCTCCATACTAATGTCACCCAGAAAGCTTTTAAAATTTAAAACCAGTCACCTCCATTATATCTTCAATATCCAGGGATTTGACTGAGCTTCAAAAGCAACTTGGGGGAGAACACTGGCAGGGTACTAAGCATAGATATTTTTTGCAATTATTCCCTTAAAAATATGGGGTACCAACGCTCCCCAGAACATTTACATTGTATTAGGCATTCGAGCTGGAAGATAACATTATGTAATACAACAACCATTGTTGAATTCCTATTATTTTGCTTAAAGAAATTCTTTATCACTTCTAACATTTATTTTCTTATTTGCCCTTTTGTATTCTCTTTTAAAAAAGAAAACAAAAATCAAATGGTGATTTAAAGTCCAGAGGAGAAAGTGCACAGTTTCTACACCGTGCTGTGCATAGTGGTTATATGAGCAGCTTGGGCAAGGTTGGGTCCTGATGTTCATGCGGCAGGTGAGGACCGAGACCCTACCATCCTGAGAGCAGGCTGCACACCCCTGGGGTCCACGGGACATGCTTCCCTTGCACTAGGTCTGCGTGGGCCTGGGGCGCACTGAGTAGAGAGGTGTCCCAGAGGCTCCGACCTCTGCACCAGGGCTGGGGATCCCAGCCTGTCCTCTGGCACAGCCCTCTGCTTACACAGAGCTATGATCCAATTCCTCTCTCCCTCAAACTCCTGAGCACCTCCCTGGTTCCCAGTCATGATAAGGGATGGACTCATTCATGGAATTCTTGCTCAGTTCTATTTTATTTGTAACTGGCATAAAAGTGTGCAGATTCTTGGGGTGCAATGGGATGTTTCCTGTGTGTGCACGTTGCATAACGGTCCCAGCAGGACCCTCAGCATAGCCTTCACCTAAGCCCTCATCATCTTCCACAGTAGGATCGTCCGACCTCCCCTCACCAGCTACTTTGAAACACATGTTGGTATTGAATGCTATTCACCTCACTGGGCAATTGAATCCCAGAACCCATTTCCCTACCTTGTGCCACGTGACCTGATTCTCCACGTGATCCCTCCGAGCCTCAGGGAACCAGTAGCCCCCTCTATATTTCTATAAGGCCAATGTGAATTTTTTTCATAAGACACCTGCAGCTATTTGGTCTGCGTTGGAGGCATTTTTAAAACCTATACGGATAGGGGCCGGCGAGATGGTTCAGTGGTCTAAAGCGCCTGCTTAGGAAGGCTCAGGCAACTGCAGGGACTGCGGTTCGATCCCCGGCACCACATGCTGCACCAACGCCACCACCAGGGCAGGCTGAGCCAGCCACAAAATGAATAAATAAAGAAACAAACAAACACAACAAGCAAACAAATAAATAAATAAATAAAATTTTTAAAAAAAAAACCTATACGGATAATCCCATTCCAGGGCTCCATCCTGCCTAACGACCATTGATATTAGAACCTAATTCTAAGCTGCTGTAATCTGTCTTTCAACACACACACTGGCCTCCTCCCCTCCCCAACTTCTCCCAGCCCAAGAGCTGCCGCTGGCCATTCCTCCCCCATGACCTCTCCGGAGCACCTCGAGCCCAACGCTGGACACAGACTCTGGCTCCCCAGGAGCAGCTCCCCAGCTGATTGCCTTCCTTCTGCCTCTCTCATCACCCTCTTTTTCTCACTTGCACAACACCCTCCTCTTCTTAAAGGGGATCAAGGGAGCATCCAAGATTCTGAAGCACAGTTTGCACTCCAGTACTTAGATCTGTGCTCGTGTGCACGGTGGCACAGGGTCTGAATCCGTGCACTGAGCTGTATCTATCTCCAGCTCTGTTCATTCATTTGTTGTTTAACTTTTGAGACAGGGTCTCACTAAATTGCTAAATGACCCAGAAGGGACTCAAAGTTTGGACTCCCTTGCCTCAGCCTCCTGACTGCAGGGATTGTGGATATGTACCACCATACCTGGCAAATCCTTGTTTTGAATGGATTAAATAAATATGTCCTATGGTTTCACAGCTTCACCCTTTCACAAGTGCTTTCCTGTCTGCCAGCCTCTTTCTCCAGGATCTTTCCAACATTAAAAGCCCTGTTTCTCATGTAGAATCTATCTTTCTGCTTCTTTGGTCATAGAGCCTGGAGACTGGCACGCCGTTTCAAAGGCATTAGCAAAAGAAACTTTATCGTGGGGTCCGTTATGAACTTTCTCACATGTATTTCTTTATCTCAACTCAATGAACAGTAAAATCCTTGAGGGTAGCAGAAGACTTGTGGAATATTCTATAGTGGAGCATTAATATTTTTGGGTGAGTGGAAGAAATATTACCTGTGTCTGTCATATTCAGAATTTAGTTATGTCATCAAATTCATTTTGCTAGTCCAGTAAAATAAAATGTAGCCTCATTGTTTTTCATAATATAAAAAGAAGCAATAAAAATATTTATGCTTGAAATAATTCTCAGAGATGCTAAGGAATTTATCTGAAGAGTGTTCTCTCCTGTGTTTAAATTCTTAGCAATCTCTTGGAAGAAGGGGAAAGTTATCAATTGATATGAGATGGGAGATGTGGTTAATCCATGAGAAAAATGAAATATTGAGCATCAAGACTAATCTGGCCTGTTGGAAATAACAGACTAGAGGTGCATTTGGGGGGCTTAGCTGTTTTGAACACATTTTGGAGCACCTTTTGGTTTCAGTTTTTGGCTAACATTCAAAATCCAGCTGCCACTGGATTTCCAGGGAGATACAAGATTCATAGCTTTGATTTGGCTTGTAAAACTTTAAACTCAGACACACAAGGCAGCATCGCACTTCTGACTGCTCCAAGAAATAAATGCTGTGGAGGAGGAGAGGTCCAGATATGGAGGGGACAGCCCTGTCATTCAGGGAAATAAAACCTGTAGCAATCAAAAAAAAAAAAAAAAAAAAAAATGACAAGGGCCGGGGAAATAGCTCAGTGGAATAAATGCTTACCTGGCAAGCTCAGGGTCCTGAGCTCAACTCCCAGTACCAGAATAAAAAAAAAAAAAAAAGAAGAATGACAAAAAGCCATCAGGTAAAAATCTCAGAGTCCTTGAAAATCACATTTGGAGCTCATTTTGACCCACAAACACAGGAGATTAAAAATATCCCTATAAAATAACAAGTGTAAATTCTAATTAATTTACTGTAGAATAAGGGTATACACATTCTAGAAATTCTAGTCCACATGCAGAAGAGCACAACCCAGGACAGCTGGGGCCCCTGGCTGCTTCCCGTGCTAATCCCCTGCGTCAGCCACAAGTGGGGTGCCAGGAGCTCTTCAGCGGGCAGTTGCTTCTGTTACCTGATTCACTTCAGCATCCTGCATGAGAAGCTTTAAGTATTCAAAACTATGCGCTATAAATCTTATTCCCTCCCTACAGGAGGGCGAGGCATGAAAACAGGGTGTCGGAGGTGCTTCTGCAGGCAGAGGCTCGCTGTCATCTCCAGCCGTCTCAAGGGGCCGTCGTGCAAGATGGGTACAGTCCGGACAGGAAATCTGAAAGGCAGGTACCCGGACTCTACAGAATGAGATCAAACAGTGCCCTGCCCAGAACACACGTGGACAATATTTTAAGGTAGCCCCCAAAAATAGTTCTAAAGAGGAGATCTATGCAAATGGCCAACAGTTATATCGAAGATGCTGAATATCACTATCAAGTAAATGAATATCGGAACACAGTGAGTCACAGGCTCACACCTGTTCCCTCTAAGGATAATGTACAAAATGAAAGTGCCAGGGAGAATATGGAAAGAAAGGAACCCTGGAACGCTGCCTAGGAACAGGTGAATGACTGAAGCCAGGGAGGAAACGGATAGTTTTCTAAAAAGTAGTTCTGCTAGTGGTCCCCAAACCCCTTCCAGACATACGTCAAAAGCAGTGGTAAGTCAAGACCCCAAGGCTCGCTTCATTTGTCCCCAAGCTGGAGCCAAACCGCAAAAACAACTCCCCCCAACTTTGTATCTTGGACTCAAGGCTGAGCAAAACCACAGGGCCTTCCCTTCCTGGCACATCCCAAGTCTCTCACCGACCAGGTGGCCCTACATAGATTAGCTCTCCCTCAGCTGTTCCAGCCTGCACACACCCTCCCCTAGATCCCTATGAGATCTCCTGTCCCCTTTTGTCCTGGGCTGGCTTAGTCTGTTAGACGTGCTTACCCCTACCTCCAGTAGATCTTCTTCCCACGTCAGAGTGCCTGGCTCAGTCATTCTGCGTGGGTCTAGGCTCTACTATTCGGTGTGAACCCCAGGAGGGACGCTGAGGTGAGTGCCAGTCCCTCCCAACCAGAGGCCCCACCCAAGTCTGCCCCCAGCCTACCCTGAAGCAGACCCCCACTGACACCTTTGATCATCAGGAAGGAAAGCTTTCGCGCCCCTTGCATGGCTCCCACTGGCTCCTGCCTGTCCGCTCTCACACTGTCCTCGGGTCTCGTTCTCCTCCACTCCCACACAGCATTCCCGACCCCTTTTCTGAGCCTGGACTCTTCCTGTCTGTGTCAACAAGGTCCAGGGTTCCTTCGTGGAGAACACCCCAGTCGAGATCGCCATTGTACCATCACTCTCTCTTTCCCCTTCTACACACTCTGAAGATGAGTATCTCTTCTCCGACGGTTCACTCCCGGCTTCGTTCCTCTCAGCCCTGCGCCTCTCCCTCACTCGCCCAGCTGCTCCTCCCCTCGATTTGACTTCCTCTCCAAACAAGGACCATTGCTCTGAGGGCCTTGGTCCCTCCGCCCTTTGGGGTTCTCCTCAGACAGTGTTTGTCTCCTCACTTTGCTCCACCTCTCTTAGTCTCCTCTGTGCAGCAGCCACCATGGGCAATGTTCCGTTCACCCCCTCCACTCACACTTCTAGTCTTGCCTGTCTCATATTTGTCCTCTGAGACCCTTCAGACTAACTGAGCTGAAGCCTAAACGTCTCTCCTTCCTCCGTCAAACTGCCTGGCCCCGACACAAATTGGCAATGGGACCATCTGGTCCCCAAAGGGTACTCTCCATTACAGCATCCTCATCGACTTAGATAACTTCCGTAGCGGCAATGAAAGCGGTACCAGGTCCCCTACGTGCTTGCTTTCTTCTCCCTCAGTAATCACCCGGAGCCAGATCTGCCGTCAGGCAGCCCCCAGCAGATCCTCTTAGCCAAAGCCTCTACCGAGCCCCGCCCAGCTGCTTCCCCACCTGCAAACTCCTTCCCAGGACCCCGGGCCCGCAGGATGACTCTCTTTCCCCAGCCGCCATCAACAACACCCTCCACCTCAGCTCCCTCCACAATCCCACACCCCCTGCACCCCCCATTCTCACTGCCCCTGCATCCGATCTGCCCCACCTTAGGTTAATCATTCCCCTTCTCCAAAGGAACCCCTGCCGTCCCCTCCGGCCATCCCATGCACGCTCTAAAAGATTAAGTCCCTCCTGAGCCCCCTTCGAGACCCTTTCCCCTTCACCAGGTAGCAGGAGCAGACGGCTAGCCAGTGATTAAAACTCAAGCAACTTGAGGAAGGTCCCAACACCACCCAACAAGAAATTATCAGTCTGGCTTTTAAGGTCTTCAACAGGGGAAAGTAACAAGAAAAAGAGGCAACTCTTGTCCGGGCCACTTTCCACCCCACGGTGGGGCTGCACAACTCTCAAGTGGCTGTGGTTCCAAAATACCCTGCAATCTTCCCCCACAGACTCCAAATCCCTCTCTCACAAAAACCCCACCTAGACATCCAAGCTCTCACCCATGGGCTCATGCAACCAAACTCCTCATTCACATAGACTCACCCTACAGTACCCCATCTTGCCAGTGGTCAAGCCCAGTGGCACTACAGTGTGGTAATTCTGCCACTCAACCGGGCCCTCCCGTGGTTCCTAACCCTTCCACCCTCCCCAGTCACATCCCTCCTGATACTGCTCACCTCTCCGTCCTGGACCCGAGGACACCTTCGTCACTGTTCCCCTTCACCCTTCCTCTTACCCCCTCTTTGCTTTCACCTGGGAAGACGCTGTGACCCTCAGCACCTCCTGGCTAACATGGATGGCACTGCCCCAAGGTTTCCGGGATAGCCCCATGACTTTGGCCAAGCTCTTGTGGCCGATCTTGCCAGCCTGGACGTGTGGCCCAGCTGCCTGCTCCAGCACGTGGATGGCCTCTTACCCTGTAGTCCCTCCCTCACCCTCTCCCAGAACGCACATTGCTCTTACTTAACTTCCTGGCTCAAAAGCAGTACCAGGTCTCTAAATCTAATGCCCAACTCTCCCTACCCACTGTGCAATATCTGGGGTTCCAGCTCACCCCACAAGCACATCAAGACCTCACTCTCAAACTTGGAGAGACCCTCCACTCTCTAATCCCACTACCACAAAAACAGAAATACAGTCCTTCCTGGGACCTGTGGGCTACCTCGTCCTCTGGGTCCTGGGGTTTGCCCTCCTGGCATGACCTCTTTATGATGAAATCCAAGGGTACACTGAAGAGCCCCTCACCAACTCAGGGGTCACCCTCCAGGCTTTCAACAATTCAAGAAACACTCTCCTCCAGGCACTGGCTCTTGCCCTCCTGGACCCCTCAAAGCCCTTTCACCTTCATACTACTGAAAAGCAGAATAGCAAGTGAGGTCCTGGGACAGAGATGGGGCCCAGGCCTTGCTCCGGCGGCAACCTCCCCAACAACGAGACTCGCTCCGTCTTCCCTTGTCCTGCCCCCCTCCAGGGCCCCTCCCAGGGCTTGGTTCACGCTCATGGTAGAGCCCTACCCCCAGATTCATTTCCCTCGTCTGCAATACTGTCATCCGATTAACAACCAAGCATTTTAACCAAATGCTTCTCTCAGGCTGCTCCCACCAGGCTGCAGCCCAGTGGGACCCCACAGAGCAGTGCTCTACACCTCCTCTGACCCCTCCTGACACTGGGACTCTGACCCTCACCGCCCCAGCCAGCGGGAATAGCCAGACGACTCGGTTACCTACTTCCCTATCACACAAGCAGGCAAAGCCAGGGATCAGAAGGCCCTCTGCAGCCCACCTACATCACAGTCTCTCTCACAACAGCCAAGATATGGGGGCAACCTAAGCAACTGCCAGTGCAGGAGTGGATTTAAAAATGTGACTATCTTAAGTGGGATAGAATTCAGCTTGAAAATGAGGAAAATCCCCTCATGCACCAAGACTCAGACGCACCGGCGGGCACTCGGGCTGAGGTGGACAAGTCCTGTCCACGTCGCCCAGGGGCAGTCAGAAAACTTCTCTCCTGGGGTCACTGGCTCAGCTGCCCCACGGAGTACAGCCAGTGCGGCCACTGAGGTTGATTCGAGACGCAGGGCCGTCCCTGCAGGCAGAGCTTTCCCCTTCTCCACGTCCCCGAAAGCCGCACTGGGCCCAGCCCTCCCCAAAGGCCCGACATACCACAGTTCTAAGGACAGTAACAATGCCAGTACACTGGTTAGTGCCAGCTGATAAAGCACTCAGAAGAGCACGCTAATCTCATCAGGAAGCGGCATCAGAATGAGGCAGGTCCGAGGGTCATCGTTCACTTAGGATGTCAGACTTTTGAATCTGTTTTTCCACTCTTTCCCCTCATGCTCACAGGATGGCTGCTGCAGCCCCGACGTGACATCCCTTCTTCACACCATCCCACAAAAGCAGCCAGGAGGAGAGAAAGACAGAGAGATCTTGCTACCTGCACCCCATTTCTTCTGCTGCCTGGAGTCGCCAGCCAGTTTCTCCCAGGACTCCTGCAGGAGGAGAGAGATCGCCCCCTAGCTCCTTTCCTGGCCACAGCGGGGGGATGGGTGCAGCTGGCTGAGCTCCGACAGCTCTCACTCTGGATTGCAGGGCAGTAAATGCGCACCTCAGGCTTCGCGTTCCTTAAGGCCCAGAAAGAGCGAGGAAGCCACCAGCCGAGCAGAGCCTGCCCTGAGCGGGTCTCAGTTGGATCCTCGAGGACCCAGGAGGAGACTGACTCTGAGAGGTGCTCGCCAGCCTGGGAGGTCACACAGCTGCTATGGGGCAGAGGGGTACGGCGCTGGGGTGCCCGGCCTGGCCTGGACGTGCTGCACCCTGGTGACCTGTGCTTCCGGCAGAAGGAAGCCCCTGGCTGCAGCTCCGCGGCCCCCCAAGTCTTTCCTCATCTTGTCTCTCCCCCAATTCGTTTTCTGAATCTACATGGACAGTTGGGCCAGTTTGCAAGAAGGTCCCTACAATTGTTTTGCAAACTTGCCATGCATGCATGGGTGTGTGCGTGTGTGTGTGTGTGTGTGTGTGTGTGTGTGTGTGTGTTACTGGATTTTCTGTGCCCACGGACTCTGTGCTTACTCTCTGGTCCTATCAACTCTGTTTATCCACAAAAGTATTCAATACATGCTACTGGTTCCACTCAGTAACAACTTGTTTGTGTGAGCAGATACAGGTACACACACATACACACACACACACACACACACAACTTTCAAGGTGCACCACACACCAAAATAAGTCCTAAGTGGAAAATATAAAATGATAAGAGCATTAGAACTTCTAGAAGGGAAAAATGTGAATTTTAGACACACTTTCTCTGCTGCACAGTAATGCTTCCGAAGGAGGGCTCCCCACAGCGTTTCCACGCACCCAGGGGACGGGCTTTGATACTCCCCCTCTTTCCTCCCCAGTTTCTTAGTGGCACCCGAAACAGAAACCATAAAAGGAAAAAGAATACAGGAAAGCATAAAAATTAAATGTGTGTGAAAAGACACTTTAAAACGAAGTGAAAAATGAAAAAGAAAAAAAAAAAACGGGCCATGCCATATCGCATAATTGTTGTTAGGCCCGGCACAAAAGCACTCTTCCAGCAGTGAGCAAAATAAACCGAAGTTCTAGAAGCTGATTCGTGGAAGATATGCAAATTCCCAGTAAATATTTATTAAAGGAAGTCAGGATTTTTGTTTGCAATTTAAAAATCTCAAGTTAAATTCGGTTACCAGTTTTCTTAACCTCAGGCTGGCGAGGACAATCCCCAGTCATGGCATCTGGGTTGGAAAGTGCTCGGGGTCGCCTGAGGCCGGCAGCACGGAGCCACGCACGGCAGCGGCTTCTCTGACGCACAGCTCCACGTTCTGCGCGCTGCCTCCAACAGGCTTTCAGCGCAGACTTCCATACTCTTTGGTGTAATGATTTCACCTTTAAGAATCTATTTTTAGGAAATCATTAGAAAAAGATTTGCCTGCAGGAATTTTTGTTGGAGAAAGGTTTAAGAGAACAAAATAAATAACCTAAATATCCATCAATAGATAGCTAAATTATCTATGATACCTCATATAGACTGGGTTGTGATACAGTGATTTAAGCAGGAGGCAATAAAACTAATCTTGTAGGAAATACAGCGTTTGAGTATTAACAAAGTGGTGTTCAAAATACACTTTAAAGGCATGCGCATTTGTGCACAAGTGTGATGATAGTGATGTTTTCTCTAAATATGTTACAATGAACATGCACCATACCTGTGATAAAACAAATTTATCCCTACGTTTCTCATCTCTCCGTTCTCCTTTCTCCCAGCATCTTCCCAGGATGTCCTCTGGTTTTCCAAAACGTTCCTCCTTGACACCCTGGAGCACCCCTCCTTCTCCTGCGTCCGTGGGATCTCGCTAGAATTGTAGGCTTCACCGTGGTGGCTTCACCGTGGCTGCTTCACCATGGCTGCTTCACCGTGGCTACTGCTCCTCGCCCCCAATCCAAGACAGAGCTGGATACTTATTCCTATAAAACACTTGGTCGTTAATATGTATTCAGGAACTGGAACATCCTCGTGAAGTTTAAGTAACCCCAGGCGAAGGTTAGAATTGCCTACCTCAACCCAGATCAAAACTTGGAAATGTCAGCAAGTCAATGGTTGAAACTTTAAGCCCCTAAGTGTTGGAGCGACTCACAAAGGCGGCCACCTCTGCTGTCTCAGCCACTCCTGTGGAGGGTTGGAGGATGCTACAGGGATCCCAGCCCCTCGCCCTGGGCTCCGAGCTTCTCCACGGGGCGGTGCTTGGCCGTGCCTCTCCCAGGAGCCAATAACGTGCCCACAGCTCCACTAACTAACAAGATTCTTCTTTTCCAAAAGGTGCAAATTGGGACCTACAACACTGTAAGTAAGAGTTAAAGAGAAGTGTTGGAACTCAGTGTGAGGGACTTCATTTTTTTTTTATTTTTTAAGAAAATAAGAAACAGTGAAAATAACCATTAGAAATGATACAGAACTTAACTGAACAAAAATACAGTAATTCAACAGTGACTGTTCTGTTGCATGATGTTGTCTTCAAATCAGTTGTTTAATCTTACCAGATATAAACATACAACGTTGGTTTTAAAAAGTTGTAAGAAATGAAAGAAGACGAAGATGAAGCATGAACTCCTCCTTTCCACAGACAGAGGTCAGCCGTGCAGTTACCCAAGCTGACCGGTGATTCACAAACATGCGTCTCTTCCACTTCTTCTTTCTCTCTTTTGCTCTTGTCTTCACCCCAGCTGTCCTTTTACCTGTGACTGGCTTCTTTCCCTGCATACTCTCTACTGTATCTTTTAGCTTTTATTTACTCTTTCAGGTTCTCACACCAGCAGGTCAATCTGGTGCTTACACATGTGGATCTGATTTATTTCACTTATGAGCATGGGGTCTAGTTGGGTCTCCTTGCCTGTAAAAGTTATATTTTATAGCTGAGTAATATTCCATTGTATAAAAACACCGCATCTTATTTGATCCATTTCTCAGCTGACGGGCTTTGGCCGGTTGTCATCGCCAGATTTTGAGATTCCCTCAGGCCTGAGGTGATCGTGCTGCTTGGCACATGCATTAGCAAGTGTCTTGGTTACTCTTCTATCATTGCTGGGACAAATACCCGACACTCAAAATGAAGGAAGGAAAGGTTTATTTAGCTCACAGTTGCTGGAGGTTTCAGTCCATATTCAGCTGGCCCAAGGCTGAGTGGAACAGGGCAGAGAGCATCCAGTTCATGGTGGCAGAACAGCAACAACCACAACAGAGGCAACTGACCAACCAGGGCGCAGAGAGCAACAACCAGAGTCTGTCTCTCTGTGTCTCTTTATATTACATTCAGGCTCTCTGCCTTAGCCTATCCACCTTACACCACACCCATAATTCCAGCCATACTCAGACCGATAACCCCATCAGTACTGAAACACATAATCCCAGTAGATCAAGAGTCAAGTAATCCCAGCAGTACTCAGACCATAGTCCCATCAGTACTAAAACACATAATCCCAGTGGATCATGACTCAAGTCTCAAACTCTAGAAGTCCCCACCCCATGATTACATGAGGCTTTAGGGGGACAACTAGACATAAACCATAACACACATAATCCCAGGGATCATGACTCAAGTCTCAAGCTCTAGAAGTCCCTGCCCCATGATTGCATGAGGCATTGTGGGGACAACCAGACATAAACCATAACAGCAGGATAGACACAGGAGCCCTTGGCCTTCCCGGAATGCAGGGGGAGAAAGTGACATTGCTGAGGTGAGGGAGGGAAGTGCGGGCCGGCAGACCACGACTGCTCACCTCCCTCCCGGATAGCTCAGCCTCATGAGGAACAAAGAGCTTCACCCCAAAGGGGTGAGATTGGAGACCGCAGCATCAGGTCCAACTCTCCTGGTGGCAGGTCTGAGCATCTGTGCCTCGCTTTCCCCATCTGTAAACTGCAGAGTGTTACGTGCACTGCTCCTAGGGCCAGTGCAGGGGAAGATGAGGCGGCACGCGGAGGCAGCCCTCGGAGCGAAGCCGCCTCAGTCATCGGGGTGTAGGAGAACACACACACGCACTGGCGTGTGTGCACCCAAGTGAGGGGTGGCCCTCAGCTGCGGTCAGTGCCCCCACTGCTAGGCAGGGGAATTCCAGCTTTGCCTACAATGATTTTTTTTTTCAATACCAGGGATTGAACTCAGGACCTTGCGCTTGCCAAGCAAATGCTTATTCTACTGAGCTGTCTCCCCAACCTCTTGCAATGATTTTGATGAAATCATAAACTGACTGTTTTATGGTGGTCCACCTGTTTTATCATCAACAATTTCACTTTGGGTAGAACTCTATTCTGATAAATGATACGTGTTTTGGAAACTATCTTGCAGTATTCTTTAAAAAACTGATTTTGCTGTTCATTTTAAAAGGAAATAAAACCTTTGACATTCGTGGCATTTTCTAAAGCAATGTATTTATCAATATAATTTTGTGAATAAAATTGCTGTGTCTAGAACAGGAACATGTTTTCTCCTGAAACATGCCTCCCTTCTGCAAGGAAGCTTCGGCTGTCTATGGATTAAAGGAAACTTTTTCTTAAACCAAAAACTCCAACGTAAAACATTTCTAACACGAGAGGAACCCTGTAATCAGCTGTGACTCCCAGGAACCGTGAGACAGAAGACATCTGGCTGAACCACCTCAGAAATCTCCAGGCTTCTCCTCAAGCAGCAGGAAGCGAAAGCAAAGCCCCCTCGCCGTTCATCTCACGTCTTTAGTTTAACTCATAAACTCAGTAAAATAAAAAAGACAAGGCGATGTGTAAATTATCCTGGCACGACCTTTCTTCTTTTCCATTCTCAGATTATATTTCTTCCCCACTCTTTGAATTTGCATATTAAGTACCATACAATAAACTTCAGTTAAATTTTTTGTGCCTTTATTTCTTATACAAAAGTAAATTCTTGGGCAGCAGTATTGAAATTCACCTGAATGTAGCATTATAGCAAACATATCTTTATTTATGTATTTGTTTGTTTGTTTTTTTATTTATGTATTTATTATGCTCAACCAGGATATCACTTGGTCTCTAGGACCTCCCTAGGCTGGGCTCAGACTTTGATTTTCCTGCCTCAACCCCTGAAGTGTTGGGTGACAGGCATACACCGCCACCCCCATGTCAGCCTTCCCCACCCCTACCCCCCTCTTTCCTCAGCTACTCCCCTGCACTCCACAGCCTGAGCCTTGTGGCTTAGCAGCATTATCCAGTCTTGGGGGACATGGTATTCTAAGCCTGGAGAGATGTGGGGGTTGAAGGGAAGTCTCTAGAACAAAATCGGCCCTTGGGACTCCTGCCTAGGGGGCCTGCTGTGTTCTGCCACCTCCAGTAGTCTGGGAAATGGGAACCTGGAGGAGCTCCTTCCCACAGGACAGGCAGGACCCTGGCCACCACCCTGCAGCTTTCCGAGGCCAAGGGGCAGCTATGGCAGAGGGCCTCTCCTCCCGGGCTTCCTGTGGGGAAGCTCACAGCTCAGCTTCCCAGTAAAGATGCCCTGCAGGACTCAATTAGGTCCACCCTGTCCCTCTGCCAGGCCTGTGTGGGGCCAGCAGGATGGGCCTTCCCCTGCCCTGCCCCTGCCCATGCCCCTGCCCCTGCCCCTGTTCCTGCTCCTGCTGCAGCCAGGGCTGGTTCACTGAGCCTGGCATGTGGCCGTCATCATGCCCCTTGCAAGCAAAGGTCACTCAATGGGACCTCAGCAAGCAGACAAGCTCAGCAGCCACAGGGACCGAGCCTCTGTCTGGGGAGGGAGAGGGACATCTGTAGCAGAATGACCGCTCTTCCCCGTCCAGGTCTATCTGGTGTCTCCGTTACTCTTCTCTCGTTGCTGGGACAAAATGACAGCACCCAGAAGGAAAGCTTTACTTAGCTCACAGTGAGAGGTGATTTCAGTCCGAACTCATCTGGCTGAAAGGCAGAGTGGCACGGGGCACAGGGCAGCCCTTTATGGAGGGGCAAAGAGCAAAGGGTGGGGCGGCAGCACCCGCAGCTGACCAGCCCCTCTCCCTTCCTTACACTGCCATGCAGCTCACCCAACCCAGGTCCAAGGCATAGAGTTCTCACCTGCAATCCCCACATTGGATCAAGAATCAGTCACAAAATCCAGAAGTGGCCCCGTGACAGCATGAGGCTTTGGGGGGTCTCCTGGACACCAACCAAAACATCTGGTCTGATATAGATGACTCAAGTCTGCTTCCACTACTCTGCCATAGGAAGAACACAGTCCAGCCATCTGTGGGGAGATGGGCACATCGAGACGCCCTAACGTTAAGTGGAATAAAAGGGACACGCGAGCTTCGATAGCCATGATTTCTCTTATGTGAGAAAGTAGAAATAAAGAGCAAAATAAATGATCGTAGGGAACAGCAACATAGATTGCTTTTGTAAATGGAAAAGAGACCAAGAGATGTCAGAGGAAGGAGACCAGAGAAAGAATGAGGATTTGTGGTCCCACGCACCAGCTCCCTGTGATGAGACTGCTCAGTGTGTACTGCGCCGGCCATGGAGCTGTGCTTTGGGTCTGGATGTCCCCCTAAAGCTTCAGGCAGGCCTGGGACAAGCTCTTCAGAAGTCGCTGAACCTAGAGTTTGTAGTTGGTTCACCGTCTACGGATGGAGCTGGGTGTGGTGGGCACTGGTGAGAGCTCGCTGTGCCCTCTCTAGCCCCGCTGAGCCCCTGAAGCCCAGGTAGAAGCACAGGGACAGCAGCAACGGAGCTGCACTGTGGCCGAGGACCACAGCCAAACACCAGCGTGTCCCATCACGCACACAAATTGTCCGCTGGGTGGGACAAAGATGCAGGAGCTCCTCAACCAGCCCAGTCGCCTCAGTCAGGTTCCAGGAGTGGAAAAGAGGCACCGCCCGAAGCACATGCTGCCAGATGTCACTCACTGAAGCCATGGTGGGGAAGCTCATGATGACACTGCCTGAGGCAGGACACTGAAGTTCGTGCAGCAGCTCCTCCCTGGGGAATGTTGGGCCAGGTAGCTGGTGGCTTGGAGATGGGGGTGTCACCCCTAGTGGCCTGCAATTAGCACAGGCCCTCCTGCCCTCTGGAAGTGTTTGGGGTTTAACTAAAAACAGTCCCTGAGTAGGTTCATGTCCCCAACCCAAGCCATATTTTCCAACCTAAATCTTTTTCAGGGAGAAATGAAGGAAAGCCAAGTTACTGATGCAGAAATTAAACATGGCAGGGAGCACCAGGTGACCCATGTTCAGCAAGGACTGAGCTGGGTCTCTGAAAAGTCACCTTTCATCCTGGGCAGACGAGATTCTCTTGCACAGAACGGCTCCAGAGAGATGCTGGGGGCAGCCTGGGAGGAGGTTGTCAATGCCCTTCTACTGGAGAGACCAGCAAAGAGCCAGCAAACTGCCCTGGAGCCACCTGTGCTGGCCAACTCCGCATTCTCCTCTGAGTACTCCTAGGACCTGGGCCGCGTCCTCTGCCAGATCCCACCTGCCCTGGTCTGCCAGGTGCAGGAGGCCTCAGGTCTTCAGCACCCGAAGCCCCTGGCCTCTCGCTGCCTCCCCGACTCAGGCCCATGGCTCAACCTCACGATATGCGACATGTGCACCCCAAGTCCCTAAGTGCAATCGCAGCAGCCCCGGTGGGGGTCTCCCAGGTGGTGACACACACAGCTGGTTCCCTGAGGGCTCTCAACTCAGGAGACCAGAAGCAGGGAACCCTCTGTGACTGTCCACTCTGTCTATCTGGACCGCATGGTGCAAGTGTTCCTTGCGGATTCTGTAACTTTATCATTTTTAGGTATTAAACTCTAGTCCAACCCAGCCAAATTCAAAAGCTTGGATATGGCATTATATTCAAGGCCTTCCCATTCCATCGGAATCTAAACTTGGAGCTCAGGGAAGCTGGCATGAGTGGGATGCGGGTTCTCTTCTCCTGCACCCCTTCTTCTGAGCGCGTCCTCCTGCAGGGTCAGGGTGTGCGGCGGGAAGCAGGGCTCTGTGGCAGTGGCAATGCTGTTATCCAGGAGCCCAAAGCTGCAAGGCTCAGATGCACGACTCACCACTCTGAGGGAGACGCATCACAGTGCGCAGCGTGGGGCGCGGGCCTCTCCGGGCACCCCCCAGCTTCTCAGAAGGCAGATGGCGGGGAGAGCAGCAGCACGGTGTGAAGCTGCCCACGTGAACGTGGGAATCTGTCTCAGTCCTGCTTTCTCCTCGGGTGGCTTAAAATACACCTCCTTTCATAAAATTGTGCATTTATTTTGAAACCAAAGGCTGAAGAAAATCGTGAGCACTTGGGTGAAGCCAGGCTCCCAGCCCTGGAACCCGAGCTCCCCTTTCTCCCTGAGCATAGCTCCCCCTCTGGCCCTACAGCTCAGCTCACACCAAGGCCTGCAAAGGCTTCGCCCTCCTGGCCTAGGGCTCCACTGTTAGCCCAGGGCGTCAATAGCCCAGCTTTCGTGCCTATTTTCCACTTGCTTAGCCAAAACCTTTTTTTTTTTTTTTTTTTTTTTTTTTTTATGTATTTAGTACACAGTGTACAGGGCCTGCAGGGTCTTACTACACAGATCCAACTTGTAGGCATCCTCCTGTTTTCAGCCTCCTAAGCACTGAGATTACAGGCACGCACCACCAGGCCCAGTCTCAATCGCCTTCTCAGTGCATCCTGGGGACTGGGCGTCAACTGTGGGGGTTAAACCTCACTCCTGCGTCTGCCTAAGCAGACATTTTAGTCCACCGAGCTCTCTGGCCTGCCCTTCAAACCTTTTTTAAGAAAACCAGATGCCATGCTTTTCTACAAACATTTCTAATAGTTTTTCAGGAATGACAAGGTGTATGTGGACAAAAGCAGCCTAAGAACCAATATTTTGTCTTTGTGATAATTCACATCCTATAAAGCAGAGCTGTGGAGCTGGGCACCTACAGACCGGGGCCTCATGCACGGTTAAAATACACAAATGGAAATCAAAAATCCTAAAAGTGTCTATTAAGAAAACATGAATTTGGAAATAAAATCATTTTATGATGAATATTAAGGTTTTAAAGAAACTTCTAGTTTTGGCTTTCAAGGGTGGCTTACAGTGCCGCAGGGCGACCTGTGCTCGTGCTGTTCCGATTTTGTTTTGAACAAGGATCAGGTGACGAGAGCATTGTTGGCAATGAGTTTCCAGTTAGAAAATAGCTCTAAAAACTTTCAGGAAAGGTAAAAAGTAAAGGCTGAAGCCCATGCTACTTACAAGAAAAATTCCAGTGGCATAACTGTCAAAGAGATTCTTTCAGCTTCTTTAACCTGTGCAAAACAGAGTTTGCTTAAAATTTCTGGTTAAAATATTCTGACATTGCCAGTTCTGCTCATAACCCCCTACTATTATGGACTGTTGGACTATATTGGGTTATTTTGCTGAATTCAAGCACCTACAATATTTGACTGGCAATGGAACACCCATCTCTGACAAAACAAAACAAAAAAGGGGGATGTAAATGGAGGACCATTTTGTAGTAAAAAAAAAAAAAAAATAGTAAGGATAGACATATAGCTGCTTTTCTTAGTCCAGTGGGAAGAAAGACTTGTATGAATAATGTTTAGACAAGGTATCACATCTGCATCTTGTGCTCTGAAAAACTATTATGAAGATGACAATATACAATGTATTAATTATTGGGGGCGAGGAGATAGCTCCATGGCACAAGTGCTTGCCTGGCAAGTGTAAGGTCATGAGTTTGAACCTCAGTCCCGCAAAAAAAACAAAACCAATGTATTAATTATTATAACTGTCCTACTAACCTATTTTGAAACTGCCTCATTATTATTTCTTATTTATTACAATTAATAAAAGTAAGTTCGTTTGGGCACAAGAGAACTTTTCGGGGTGTTAGCAGTGACCCTGAAAGTTAGAGGGCAACAAACAGTTATGAGTCTAGCATTCATTTCTTAGAAGAGATTACAAATGGAAAATCAAGTTATTTGAACAATACACATTGTTAAATCTCAGAATTTAGAGACTAAGATCAGTATTTATTCGGTTTGTGCTGTAAAGTGAGACTAGTTTGGCTGGTGTACGTAATCATCAATGCCAAGTTGTAATTAAAGAGGAACCCTCGGAGTTTGGCAACGCTGGCGGCATGAGCAGCAGCACCCAGCACCCTGCACAAGGCCATATGCACCTGCGGCGAATCAGGGTTCGCATTATTAGCATCAAAGTCAGATCTACGGTAGCAGGGGATGCGAGGGTCCTACCCAGTGATGAGGAGGAAGAGCCCAAGTGTCTGCATTGGTCTGTTTTTCATTACTATAATGCAGCACCTGAGGCAGGCAGACTTTATAAAGTCTGGAGGGTCAAGGGTACCATGTCAATGCCATCGCAGCTCTGGTGAGGGTCTCAGAGCAGACGCCCTGTGAGAGCAGAAGAAGGCGAGCACTTCGCCATGGGAGACAGAAAGCACTCAGATGCCAGGATTGTGAGCAAGGTCGCAGCAGTTCCACCAAAACTGCCTTAGTCCTTTCTGATGAGCCCCAACCCACCTCTCAAGGTCCCCCACTCCTCACACCACACGTCAGGGACTAAGCCCCCAACAGAGGAACATGTCCCGGACCTCTCCAGCCAGGAGCCATCTATGCACCTTCCAGGTGTCCTTTGGGTTCCACTGCGTCAACGCTTGTGCACGGGAAGAACAAGGACCTGCTCTCGGCTCCCGGCCCTTCCGTGGCGCTGCTCATGGCCACAGTGTGGAGCCCGCGCTGGAAGGTGCTTTCAAGGAAGACGAGGGGCGGGGGGACTTCTCCAAACGGACCACCGCGGGCCAGGCCGGCTGAGAGGATATGGTCACATCCCAAGGATCCTTGTCTCGACGGAGAAATCTGTGCACTTTTTTTTTTAATTTTCAAAATAAGAAATAATATATTCTGGTATCAGAATATTATGGGCTAACAATAATAAATACGGCAAAACTATTTCGAGTAGGGTAAAAATAATACCAAAAATAATCTCTGAGAGTTTCAAATTGAGACGTTTCCCTTCAGAAAAAGAAAAGAAAAAGGTTAAAATAAAGATGCCTCATGGCAGTTTAGGCACTGTGTTTTTTTCCACTTGTACTCTGTCGTTAAAAGAGCAGAAAGCGAAAAGACCCTGGCCGAAGATCGGTGCCCGCGTGACCACGTGGAGACACATGACTCGGGCAGAATAAATTCAGCGAGAAGGAGATGAATTTTAGAGCCACGTTTAAAAACTAGGATAAAACAAATTAAGCAGGAATTACACAAACTGGGTACCAACTCGATGGTTCTGGTATTTCTCGCAGCTGCACAAAACTCAGCCTCGTGTATCTCTGCTGATGCAGGGACAGTGCCCTCGGCCCAGCATTTATGTATTTATTTATTTATCTATTTATCTGTTTATTTATTTAATTATAGCCAGCTCAGCCTGTGCTTGGGTGGGGCTGGCGCAGCATGTGGTGCCGGGCATTGAACCACCCGAACCACCAGTCCCTGCGGTTGCCTAAGCTTGCCTAAGCAGGCACTGTAAACCGCTGAGCCACCTCGCCGGCCCCTAACCTCTGCCCAGTGTCACCTCTGGCACTGTCCTTCACCTCTGAGCTCAAGAGTGTGCTGAGCTGACCAGCTGATTCAGCAGTGTTCCTGCTGTGTAATTTGCAGAGAGACTCTTAGACAGCAGACAGAAGGGACACCCAGGGTGGACGTTGGTAGCAGTGGTGAGGAACTGGCTTGCACATGTGTGTGCACACAGTTGCACCTGGGTCATGACGAGGCCAGCAGGAGTTTGTGCACAGGCATCCACATCATCTTGCTGTGCCCCTGGAGGGACACAGGACACTCAGCCAGTTTCATCCAACCTGGAAAAGAAGCGCAGCTCACTCCATACACCATTACATTTTAAATCTCCAGCTATAACTCGTGACCTCCGAGTGCTCGGAGTTGACTGTAGCATTTGCCACCTAGGTTCGTGGAGAGGAAGGACGTGACATCAGCCCCAGCATCCATGCGCTGTTCCTAAAGAAACGCATGTGAAAGGTGATTCCTGGGGTTGCGCACAAGCTCACTGTGTAATGAATATGTCTGGAGAAAGAGGCCAGTCACTGTGGCCGGCCAGCACCCTGTTCTTCTTCCCAGCCTTGCCCTCCTCTGCTTGAGGACATGGCAGCATGGAAACACACAGGCCCCCTGGGAGGGCATGGGAGAAATCTGCAGTCTGGTACAGTCCAGGCTAGGGGCTCTGCCTTAGCATCCGTTGCAGCTGAAGGAACCAACAGTGCTTGATGACTCTAACTTCCAGAATCGACATCGCCAAGCCACGGCAGAGGCCTCCTGCCTTGTGTTGACTGTGGTGCAGCCCCATGGTGCCCCGGGTGGGCCTGTCATGCACCCTCAGGATGCAGGACACAGCAGAAGCAAAGAGCTAGAATGCATCCGTCGCTTCACATTGGCATTACCTGTCTTCCTTGTTCTCTCCTGTGTTGCCAGCAGCCCTCCAGATTGTACCTGGCACCTAGAAAGCTCCCACTGCTTACGTGGCCCCAGTGAACAGGCTTCAGGCTGCGGGTGGCTGGACTGAGTGTGGTCAGGTCGTGTTAGGCTTTTACTTAGTAGCAAGAAGCCAGGGGAAGCTGGGAGGGAGCCCGGCTGGAAAGTAGGAAAAGGCTGCACATGGTAGATTGTACCTGGGAGAAGGCCGGGGCTGCCCCTGGAGAAAGCACAGTCCGGGCAGGGTGGCAGGAAAACAGACACAGTGTCCACAGTGCAGGAAGACGGCAGCCCAAGGGACAGTCATTTCAGTTTGCTGTCAGGGCAAACCGAGTGTCCCTGCAGGGCTGCAGCATGGCAGGACGTGGTGCTGAAGGCGCCAAGCAGGACAGGGCTGCTCTGACACAGATGTCTTAAGAGTGGCAGTCAGCACCCAGGAGCTGCTCAGAAGAGTCCTCCGCCTGTCCCGTGCAGGTGGGGTGAGGATTCGCTTGAAAGCTGCATATGGAAGCAAACAGCCTTGTTACCATGGGGATGGATGCGAGGTAGGAACAGGGAATGTGGGGAAGATAGCCTTGTAGCCATTCCACGTTGCTTGGCAAACCTAGGAGGAGCGCTGGAAGTGAAACGGAAGTAAAGTCTTGCCTTCAAAGCTTCCTTCCTTCTAATATGCAAGTGACAGACAAAATGTACCACGCACGCATGACGGAATAGAATACAGGCTTCAAAAGGATGGAAACTGTGTCCTGGGCCAGTAGGAAGCAAGCAGTCAAGCAAAGACCAATCACATGAGGCCCCGGAATCCAGCGCACAGAGACGGAAAAGGGAGTAAAGGTTGCCAGAGGCTGGAGGAGGCGTGGGGCATAGTGGTCAGCCGTGGCAGTTTCTCTGGAAGAGGGTGGCTCCCATAGAGCAGATGTTGAAAAGCAGCTTGGAAGGCAAGCATGTTAGGGCTGAGGAGATAGCTCAGCAGCATAAGTGCCTGCCTGGCAAGCACAAGGTCCTGAGTTCAATTACCAGTACTGAAAAGCGTGTGCACATCCTTGCAGTGAAACAGGACAATCAAAGCACAGTCCTGACCTTAAGTACCTGTCCCTCCCCAAGCACGATGGAGTGCACACTCGATGGGTGTGAAGGCGAGACAGGCACATGGTCTGTCCGTGGGCGCCCAGCTCCGCGCCAGCTTCCAGCCTCTCAGCATGTTCTGACTCGTTACCCCTAGCCTCCATGAGCTGATGAAACTTGCTTTTCTTTCTCATCAGCTGATTAAGATTCAAGATAATGAGTCAAAACATGCCAGGAGTAATTCCCAGCAGCGCCACAGCCAGGATGCTAGGCTCGCCAGGCGCCCAACGTGCGTGCTGGCAGGCGCGAGGTGAAGCCACCCGGGCTCCCAGACGGTGAGCAACAGGAAAGAAACAAAACCTTAGCTGACCAAACAAACCGCATTGATTGCTGAGCACTGTAACAAAAAGGAAGCCGGCTTGAAATGAATTCACGAGCGAGCACAACTGGAGGAAAGAAGAGAGAAATCACACAGGAAATTGCGCTGCGCCGCTCAGAACAGATTCGAGGGAAACCAGAATCCCAGACGCTTTGTGCTTCCTTTTGAATCAACAAATGCATTTCAGAATGTTTTTAATGGCAACTTTCTCTAGGCTCAAAGTTTCAGAAATTTTCCATAACTGTTCTGCATTCTGTCGGCCTTTTGTCTGACTACAGAAAATTGAGTTTTACCAACAAAAGCGTTTGATTGAATACTATACCCCGTAATATCAGATAGATATGTATTTTAGATTTCATTAGGCATCCTTTGGGAAACTAGCTAATATTTGGGATGCGGGGCGTGATGCACTAACTGATCTTATTTTCGCCGAGTACTCACTGTCGGAGCCCAAACGCGCAGTGACAGTGATTAGACTTGAAAGCGTTGAGCGGGGGAGCGAACGCGTGGTCCGTGCACCTGGAGCTGCGGTGCTGAAGGCTTCCTGCACCGGCGCTGTAAAAGCTGGGCAAGGTAGGACGTCCCCTGGGCCGCCCAGCCGCCTCAGCCTCCCTCCACTGGGAGCTCGAGACCAACCAGCTTCTAAATTCTGCTGTGATGCGTCTCCCTCCAAAATTCTAACGAGGCAGAAAGATGGCCGGGTGGTCTTCATGGTAGACTGAATGCAAACGCTTTACACGGAGAACAAACAATAGCTGTGATAGTGGAGTCTTTGAACCCCAACTGCTGAGGAAGCCATGCTTTCAAATGCGAGATTCCCAGAGGCAGAGCAGCTCCAGCCCTGCTCAAGCTGAAGGCAAACTTGCGTCTGCAGCAGCAAGGGTCTGGTCCTCCGGGGAGCCGGGAGCGGGAGCCGGGAACCTGGAACGCTTTGTTAGAGTTTTGTCTGAGGTTTTAGAAGGAGGGAAAAGCATGGTGCTGAAAGGATGAAAACATTCCCATCTCCCCCTTGCTGGCAGTTTTTTCTTTCTTCGCCTGACTGCTGAATCTGGACTGTCCCCCTGTCACTTACAGAAGATATCATCTCCCCACGTATTCGGAAAGCATGGCTCCCCTACTATTGCTCCATTTGAAATGTGCTGCTCAGAGGCACCAGCACTTGGAGACCCGCTCACACACGTGTTCAGAGAGGGTCCTAAGTGACATGCGACTCGCTACAGGAACACGACTCCACTCGCCAAGGCCGGAGCCCTCCACGGAGGAAGCTGCACCCTTTCTGCAGCTTTATGGGTCTGTCTTTGCATCAGGAGCATACATTTACTAACTGGATAATTGGTGGCACAGTTTCTCCATCATAAACATTGTTATCAGTTAATTAAACTTGAAATGCAGCTTTGTTCTGCAACATGTTTTGTCAGATTGTTTTCCTTATTTATTTATCATCATAAAATTTTACTTGGTGACTGGCAGCCTCTCAGCCCTCCAATAATAATATAAATCAAAACATAAGATTTTAGTCTTCATGCAATTTCCTTTTGGTCTGAAAATATGAAACCAGATGTTTTTGGCATGCTAAAGATGCTTTTCATCTTTTTTTAGATTCCTTCAGTGCAGTCAAAGTAAATGCATTTTTAAAACCAACTTATGAAAGTTAAATTCCCTTTGTTCATCTGTGTGTAGTCTGGTTTGCATTGATGGAGCAGCACTAGGAGACCTCACAGATAACATGCTGGATGTTCGGGAGGAATTAAGCATGCGGGGTGCAGAGCTCAGGGAACAGCAAAAATTGCATGAATAGCAGTTCAGCCGACCATGAACTGCGATTCACCAGTGGGTCTTCCCAAGCGCCGTGCATGAAAGTAGAGGTTCCGGTTAGACAACGACCAATACGACCCTGACCACCTCGCCATTATCTGGGTGCTGTGCCTAATTTGTTCACGTAGTTATCACATAGTTGCTCCAGCTTGAAAACGTGAGGCCCTTGGACGCTCGGCCGCTGGAATTTCCTGTGACAGTGAATCTCATTTCGGTAGATATTACCATCTATCTCAGCCTGAGGCTATCACTAAAGCATCTAAACATTCCCAGATGGAACCCCCTTTGCCGATATTAAAGAGATTTGATGTTACTGGGAAGACTCCAGGTCAGTGAGCAGGAGCAGACCGAGGGCGGCACACCGACTAATCTCATTTGTACTCAGCCTCGGATTATCATTACGTCCCTGGGCTATTTTGTGGTTTGAGTACTGGAACTCTGAACAGAATGAAATACTTTGGGATCTCTGTGGGGTGGTGGGTGGAATTACTTATAATCAACTTTGCTATCGAAGCTTTGATGTGGCTGCCACAACCTTCGCCCCCAGCTCTGCTGCATGAATCCCACGGGCCAGCAGGCAGGACCCCTCGGCCTCACAGTGCCACCTTGAACAGTGTTGCCAGTCCCGGTTCAGGGCGTCCACGTGGCCCATGGCACCGACTTCCCGTTTCCGGCTTCCCACTGGGTTTGCTCATGCTCTTCTGTGGACAAATCCGTTCTTTCACCCTCCAGGGCCACTAGCCTTCATTCCCTGTTTTCCTTCTTAAATCAAAGTTACTCTTCTTTAGTTTACGCCAGCGGAGTTCTTCTGGCCCTCTGCTCCCCTGACCTTCTTTCTTGAGTTTCTTTCCCCAGCCCCTGGCCCTACCAGAGCTAATCAGTAAGGATGTGCTTTGCCTCCTCTGTCCTCTCTCCCCGTAATCTCCTGATTACTCATGGGCTCTCTCGCCCCTACTTCTTAGTTGGATGAAGAATCTGGCATCTAGGTACCTGGGAGAAACAGGCATCAGGAAAACTCTGAATGAGAAGTACTCAAAAGGGCTGACGAGATAGCTCAGCTGATGAAGAGCCTGCCTGGCATGCACAGGCCCGGGGGCAATCCTCAGCACCACAGGCTGTGCCAGCCCTGTCCCCAGGTGCGCCAAGCTAGCCACCAAGTCCAGACCCACTATGAGTCCGAGGTGCACAACGAGGACCTGTACTAAATACATTAAAAAATAAAGCGCTTATTTCCCTCAGTGACGAGACCCAGCAGGGTCACCCCACCATAGAAGCCAGCAGTTCCAGCCTGTCCTAGTCCCTCACCACAGGACTCCTGCTTCGCCTGCAGGCCAGCTTCAAAGCATTCCTGGAAAGTGTCTTTTTCTGAAGAGTGGTGCCAGCACCCATCCTGCCCTCCCGACCTTCGGATGGGGCTGGATCTGTGTCCCAGGAGTAACATTTGTTTGCTGTTTTCCAGCTTATCTTTTATAACTCTATTTGCTTGATTTTTCTTAAAATTCTATTTCTTTTATCTTGATTTTTGTTTGTTTGTTTCTAGCAGGGACAGAAGTGCTAGGGGCACCCCCAGAGCCTTCGCCTCGGTGCGTGTCCCCACTCCACACTGTGTCCCCGCCTCTCAGGCTCTCTTCCTGATGCCGGGAGGCTGCCATCCCTGACAGCCTCTCTGTCCCCTGGATCCTCTGAGGTCAGGCTCAGCTCACCTGCATGCCTAAAGTGCTGCTCCTCCTTTCGCCTCCGACTACCGTGGCGCCTCTGTCCCCTCATGCACCACACCACATGAGCCACGCATCTATCTCTCCTAGACAGGAGCTCCCACAGCCTCAGGCTGGTCCCTGGCTGGGCTCGCACTGGCTCAGACAGTGTTCCCTCCAGGGTTCCAGGTGAGTCTTTGAGTTCTCTTTCTGTCCATTTACTCAGCACAGCGTCAGGCTCACATACACAGGTCAGCAGCAGACCAACAAGCTCAGACACAGGCAGCTCCAGACTCAGTCAGGGAGGAGTTAGATGATCGGGGAAGGAAAGAAGCTCCCCAGTGGCAAGTGGTCAGCGACCACCCGGAGGAAGGACACACGGGGGCCTGAGCTGCCACAGAGCAGGGTGGGAGAAGGGTGTGGCGAGCAGTGAGCTGTGGGCTTCTGGCCTGGAGACGCTCGAGCCGCAGTGGAAGGGGCTAGGTGTTGGCAGTGGAGGTTCTAGCAGGCATGCTTCTGGTCCCTCTCCTATTTTAATAACATGTCGAAATATCTCAGCCGTGTACTCCTAGGGTCTGTCTCCGGGTGCACGGGACCTCCACACAGATGCACTAGATTCCTACCTCCACAAAACCCTTACTAAACTTCACTTCTCAAGGACTTAATCTTTCCCCCAGGGCAAGACATCCCAGATGGTCATGCAAAGAACTCTGAAAACTACACTCCCAGTTTTCTTGCAGACCTTAGAAGGCAACCAAGAAGACCCCTGCATCCTAATTATATTGAAATTATTCTTCAGCCAACAAGTATGTGCATCTACTCTGCATACGGTAAATAAACTAAAGACTACTTGTGCGAACTGTATTATAAATGTAGGTCTGGGCATGGGATACTCGTGGGAAACCTGGGAGCCTCCAGTGTCACTGGGCCCTGTGCTGTTGGCTTTTCATGGGAAGCAGACAGATCAGCAGGCTCCAGCTACTCTCTGTGGACCTAGGGGACACACAGCAGAGTCCCCATTGGGCGCAGGGCTGCCTTCTGACCTCCTTTCTCACTCACGAGCCCTGGCAGTTCGGGAGAACAGTGGACAGGAAACTGCAAGCAGCACTTCCCAGAAGCCCTTGCCTGTGCTTGCCGCTAGGCTTGACAGCAAAAGCCCTGGCCAGGGTAGAGAGCGCACAGAAGGCCCGAAGCACCCTTCTCCACGTCCCTCTCAAGTCCCCATAGGGTTCCTCAGGAGTCACTTTGTCCCTCCCAGAATTCTCTTCCTGCAAGAAGTCGGTGCTCGAGAAGCGCCACCTGCCCACTCTCCTCGCCCCCTCAATGCTCCCTGCAGAAGCAATTCCATGCAGCTTTTTTTTTTATCGCATTTAATAAAAAATAACAATGTGACATTTTCAAAACATGTTAGTAGTACATTCCCAATAATTGGTACAATGCATAATGTTGTCCTCTAGTAGTTATACAGAGCACAGGGTGCAGACAGGATAATTTTTCTAATCATTATTGGTACAAAAACATTTCTTCTCATTGAACTAAGAGAAAGTAGTTGTATACATGGTCCTATGTTCCATAATCGCAGTGGGTTACTGGCAAAACTGGCAATGATGGAAGCTGTTGATTTAAGCCTTTTACAGCTCAACATTCTAATCTAGCTTTGCGTTTTATGCCTTGTAGTTAAACTTTTCCGCTGGAGAGAGTCACCTAGAGAGAAAATATTCTCTCAGGCTTTCACAGAGAGCAAACTGGTTGAGCAATGACTGTGACTCATCAGAGGGCTGACACGGACATCAGTTCTACAAAGCACTGTACCTGGTTCCAAAGTAAATCCTGAGGGGATTTGACTGACCTTGGGAGGTACAGAAGTTCCATGTTCTGTTACACAGCTCTTGCTTTAACTTGCCTATGCAGTTTTTAATGTCCTCATTTTCCTCCTTGCTGTCCTCAGATCTCTGTCATCCACGTGACCTGCTTCTGTTAGGGTCCAGGAGGAGCCAGCAGCGTGCGAGGTGCCTTCCTAGCAGATCCCGGCCTCCACAGCCTTGGTGACTCCCGTGGGTGGCTCTCTGTGGCTTGCCCTTGGAGGGAAACTGGCTTGCTGCAACACTTTTCGAGTCGTCTTCGCTCAGGGTAGCTCTTGCCAGCCTCTGGGGAAGGATATCTTCTCCGTGATAGAGCGGGACTATGGAAGGAATCCTCTTTCAACAAAATGACTCTGCCATCATGTGTGCCCCAGCTTTCTCAGCAGCCTTGCCGAGGGCTGCCTAGTAATCTCGTCCTATGCCACACAGCTTTCAGGAAGGAAAGCGACTACCAGCAAACGAACACACTGCCTGCATTTGCGGGACCTCAGGCTGAAGCATAGCAGCGAACTATAGCAGTGGTTCCTGAGCAGCCAGCGCATGCCTTGGTCTTCGGCCTTCCCACACCAGGTCCGGGCTCTTTCCCAGAACGGAACTCCACCACACCGCCCTTGCTTTTACCTTTATAGCACTTCCAGAGCTGTCAAGGTGAAGACCAAATAGTTTTGTGTCACAGCAGACTTGGCATGGGGCTCACCTGTGGGCCCCCTGCCTTCCCTGGGGCTCTCTCTGCTGCCTTTGGTGACGAAGCCCTCGGGATGCCGAGTGTCCCTGGCCCTGCGGGGCCCTTGCAGTGTACGCCTTTGCTGCTGGGAGACTGCTGCTCTACGCCCTTCTTTCTTCTCCCCCTCCCCAGCACCTCTCTTTGCAGCCCACAGCCCACAGCCAAGGGAGATCCAGGCCTGGAGCCTGGGTCCCTTGCCTAGCTACAAGGTGCCATCAAGGACTCCGGAGCGTCTGCTTCTGACCCTCCCTCTCTGTCTGTCTGTCTCCTGGCCAGCACCTCCTGCAGGCCACGCTCTCTCACACAGTGGTGGCCTCTTATGCAGCCTTTCTTTGGGGGATGCCAGGAATTGAACTCAAGACCTTGCACTTGTAGGCAAGTGCTTGTGGTGCTCAGCTGCCTCCCTGGTCCCTGTGCCCTCCTCTCTGTCAGGACCTAATACAGAGCCTGGCATCCAGCAGCTACCAAATGTGCCCTGCCTGCTCAGGGCCCAGAGCTCTGCGCCCCAGTCTTACTAGGCTTTTGCCATGCTAGCCCTATGTGCCAGTTCTCACCGTGACTTTAATTTACACTTTCTTAGAATATGCCATGTTGTCTGTCTTTTCCTATACCTCCTACCACCCATGTATTTTGTTAAGAGTTCTTTCCTTTCGTTTGCCCACTTTAAGTTCTTTCCTTGCTTATTTGTGAGCATTTATTGCACATAACTTTGATCATCTGATGTCAGACATTTACTAATATTTGGTAAGTTAACTTCATAAGACCAATTTTATCACATCATCTCTGAAATTTATCTTAAAAGCCATTATTTTGAGTTCTAAGAATCACTGACTTTAAAATAATCCCATGTTTTATGAAAAAAAGAAATCCCAAATAATTTCTGACAGTGAAATCTCACTTCGCATTTAGGACCCACTCATGTGTCCACGGTAAACTTTAGAAAATTGGTTGTTTTGGCCTGGTTTGGTACTAGATTTTTAGGGAGAATCAAACTGTAAGTGAAAAATCACAAAATAACATCAATTTAACAAAGAAGGGAAAATACCTCCCACATTTCGGCAAACTACATTTTGGAAAAATATGACACTAGCCACTTGCCATGGCAGGCATTCGACTCCAAATTATGTTTTATAGGAAATGGGTATGTTTATCACAGATTTCGGGCGCACCATCCAGATAACAGAATTGGTTTGTAGTGTTTTGATCGTTGCCAGAACAGGCCCATTTCCGGATTTATTTATTTTTTTCCCAAAAGATTGAGTAAGACATAACAAACACCTCCTGCCCCGGGCAGGGCTTGGCGGTAGGTCGGATACCTGGCTTGTGTAAACCTCGACGCTGAGCGTGTGTGACATTCCGGCCTCCAAGTTCACTCAGTTTGATAGCGGAGGCAGCAGGCAATTATGACATTAAACAGTTCACAGACCTTCACTGGAGGCCTACATGGTTTAATTTTTTTAATGGCTGACTCTGCCTCCCCTGGCGCGAGGAGGCCGGCGTGGAGACTAAGCCGTCCCCCGTTCTAATTGTCCTGCTTTGTGGCAAGCTCCATGACAGCTCACAGCTCACCCTGTCTGCAGTTATTAAAACTTATCAATAGAAAGCAATAGACAGTAATCCAGACTTACACTGGCGATACAATTGGCCGCATATGCGCTAGTGGAGCAGAACATAAGAAAGATCGTTACTACCGCTGCGAAGGAACCGTGGGGACCAAGCGCGCTCGACGCCCGTCCAGTTGCATGGTTCCAACTTGTGAAGACAGGGCTTCTTCCTGCAGCAAAGACGGCTTCTTGGATCCGGGGTGGGCCTGAGGTCGACAGCGGCACCCGCTAGCATGACCACACCAGGGAGAAGCGAACAGCGAAAGGGGAAGGTGTGACCAGCGCCATCCGGAGATAAACAGACAGCGCCTGATATTTTCTTTGTTTATTGAACTCGTTGCAATGGGTACCTTGACATCCTATGAAATTTCTATCATTTTCAAAATTTCCAATTTGTTTTTTTTCAAAACTGCTTTGTAAATGGTACCACGGTGGGTGATAAACTCCAGATAGCAGCTTTGGACTCCTAGGAGGACAAGTGAATCTTCAAGGGATGCATTTCTTGAGATAGGTGGGGTTGCAGAGTTTACGACACTTGAGAACATTCCTTCTGAGACCATTCGATGTCCCTAAGATGTGAGACCCAAGTCTTTGGGGACCTGAGGTAGACCGAGGCCACCTCCCTCCTGAGCTGAGGCCTCGGTGTCTCACTAGGACACTGATTAGAAGGTGCGTGAGAAGTGACACATACCATCCTCCCACTGTCAGCCCTGAGTCATCTCCAGAAAAGTCTAGAATACATCTGCTATAGATGTGGCTTCCTCACAGGTCTCGATGCTATTTTGATGCTCTGTTAAAATACAATTAGGCTGATATTTCTAAAAATCTTATTCCCTTTCATTCCTCACAAGACAAAGTAGTCCACCTCCACCCCGCTTGCATTTTTGACCGCTATCATCGCAACTATATTTTAAGTCCTGCTGATAAAGTCAAAGTAGTTAGCATGACGTTGTTAAATGCATCTGTCTTCTTGAGGAACCGTTGAATCGGCCACCCTCTCATCCCTGAGCCTGTGGCCCACCCCTCAGCCATGGCCCCATGTGGATTTCTCCCTGACCTTCTGCCCTCCCTAGATGCGCTTCTTTCTGATTTTCATCCACCACTTAGCTGCTCTGGTAGCCTCACCTGTCGAGGACCCTCTGCACATCAGCCACCACGCTTAACGGTTTCACGCAATCCCTGGGTTAAGTTTCCTCCCGTGGCCTGCTCCACCGTTCTGACTGCACTGCCACTGAGCCCCAGAGTGTCACAAGGTTCACAGGCACAAATCTTCCGTGTCCTTCCCAGGCGGACTCGTTCTGTTTCCTTTCACAGGAAGCCTTCCCAACCCCACCGGCCCAAGTGGCTGCACTGTGACTTCTCCCCTACCTGTGTGGGCCCCTGACGTGGCAGCGTCCTAAGGCTCTGAGGATGGACCCTGTTTTGTGCACTGCTAGAACCCTAGGCCGGGCACTGTGTTGGGCGCTGGTGTGGTGGATGCCACCTGGAGATCGGCTTGTTGCACCCGGCTGCACTGCGCTACTGTGGTGCTGGCTGTGGGAGGCCCACCTGAGGGTTATCGCCAGCAGCAAAGAAGTAGAACAGGAGGAGCTGTGGAGAGGCTGTTAGGGAAGCCTTCCCATCGCAGATCCATGACACAGGCCTGTAGGAGGCAATGTCATGCGCTCTAGGCCTCCAACTGGACCCACAGGAGGGCTTGCTACAAGCCCTAGGCCTTCAGCTGGACTCACGCAGGACATTACCATGGGATCCAGGCCCTCAGCTGAATTCTCTGGTTTTTAGCATGTGGGCCAATTTCCTGCTTGGAAGTCTGGTCCATTTTGTATGCCAAGGCCCACTCTTGGTATATCATTCTTGGGTGATTCATGATAAAGCAATCTTATAAAATATGTGCCCTGTGTTGTCCTGTATGACACTGTTCCCCTTGCAAAGCCCCTAAAGCCATGACCATGGTGCAGGGACACGTAATCGTCTCCATTTCTGCATGTTCCTTTGAGGTCTTGCTGTTTCCAGGGTGACCCACTCTTGGCCCTTGACTGCTGGTCTCCTTCTCCACTCTGTGGCTCTCTGGGGAGACGCCCTTCTGCCCTCTTCCCACTCCCCTCACGCTGTCTGCCTCTGAAGCAGTGCCTGGTCTTCATGGCCTTCGCTGCTGCTACTTTGGGTGGAAGTTCCCTCATGACGGCTTTTCTGGTGCAGACCTGGCGCACACAGGCCCAGGGAGAGAGCTCACAGGTGTGCTTCAGCCAGGCCACCCCACCACACCCCAAAACCTCCCCCTGGCCACCTGGGGGCCTGAAGAAGTCTCGTAGTCTCCACATCTTCATGAGGGCAGTGAAATTTTTACAAACACTGAAGTATTATTCTTGCTCCAGAAAGTACATGGTCAGGCCCCTGTGAGCCCCTGGTCACACATTCATCAGTAATCCATGAATAACTAAGTTTAACATGTATTTCTATGCAAATGTGCCTATTTAATATGCACTGCTGACGCATTTCCATTGAACTGTTGGCCAACAACTGCATGATCCACGTGAAGGAAGACTCTTCAGACACGGCATCCGCTCCACGAGGACCACAGCAGCCTTCCTGTGCTGGGAAACACCAGCACTCCAGCACTGAGTTGGGGCTGCTTGGAGCAGGGAAGTGGTGGAGAAAATCCCTGAAGAGCTGAGTAAGAGGAGAGACATAGCTTTTGCCAGCAGGCATTTGTGCAAAGGACCCTGAGCATCCTGAATATTGAGCCAGGGGCTACAAATAACTTTTAGCAAGTAGGTAAATTGGTGAGTGCGGAATCTCCACGTGATGACCACTGGGTCTACACACACACACATACACACACACACACACACACACACACACACACACACACACACACAGTGCAGGGGTGTTCTGAAAGAGGGACTTTCCCACAATCCTGTTTCCCAGTGAACTTCTCCACCTCTCACCCCGCCCAGCCCTGGTTTCTCCTCCCCTGGCAGGGGTCTTCTCTTGGTCGTATCATTCTCAGACCCCTGCTGTATAGGACAGAAAAGACAGAGAGGAAGCCTGCCCTCTCCCCTGGATCACCGTCCTCCCCCAGCCAGCGCCTGCCTGCCCTTGCCCCGTGGACTCCTCTCTGTAACTCGCGCACCTTCCACTCGGGCCTCGCACCCTGAAGCTCCCCTTCAAAGAGCCCCAGCCACGCCACACAGGCTCAGTGGATGCACGCTCACCCCAGCCTGCCAGCGCTGAGTCCCGCAGTGCATGCTGGGCTTGCCCTGCACAGACACTCCACTGCAGCCACCCAGTCTCGTGGCAGCTGCCGGGGCTTTCTGTCATGGGCTTCCTGAGCTGCCACTCCTCACCCTGCCTCCGAGGTGGTGTTAGTCTCAGAGCTCTGACCCCAGCCTCTGCCCTGCTGGTATAAGTGTCCTCCAAGACTCTGAGTCTGTGTGCTTATGTGGCAGCCCCATGCGTCGGGACCCTGCTGGGAGCCCCACCCTGGATCCACTGTGTTATCCCCAAACCCAGACTGCTCCTCACCCGTCCGGCCCCCAGGTGTATACAGCTTCCTGAGATACACGGTGTCTTTCCAGGGTGGGAGCAACACACACATGTTGGGACAGACAAGGGACAGTATTAGCAGGTGTAGGCAGGCGCATGTGGAAGGCGGTGCCAGATCCCGAGCTGTCAGGAGAGCTCGAGCGCGGCATCCTGTGATGGGTGGACTGGAGTCCACTCGGCCTCCAGCTGGGTCTGCAGCTCCAAGCACAGATCAAGTTGTTTTTACAAACATCTGCACTAAGCATACCCAGCCTTTGTTCCCAGCGTTGTCCCCTGAACAACACAACAACTGTCTCCATGCTGTATTACATGTTTCTTCCACAATAGGCCCTAGCCAGAAAACAATCAGCCCGGAGAGCTGGGGATCAGCAACGCCCGCCGCGGTGGGCCTGTGTGTGCCCTGCCTGCCACGGCTGTGGTCTTTCTCAGTGGCTACTCGGTAAGGTAGGGGAGGACAGGCGAGGCCCACTGGGGTGGTATTGTTGATCCCAGCTCTCTGGGACAGTTATTTTCTGGTTAGTGTGCACATTTGGTGAAGGAGATAGGGAAGACTGTGTCAGACATGGTGAGTTACGACGAGATCACTGAAAACCCACAGCAGGCTGCGGTGATGACGTGCAGGTGTAACGTCCTGTTCCATAAGGGCCTTGGGCCCCGTGGGTTTGGTACACGAGGGGTGTCCAGAGCCTGTCCTCATGGATGTCGGGGATGGCTGTGCTTCCTTGGCCTCCTGGACACTGGAGCTGTCCCCCGCTTCCGGCCTCCTGGAGATGACAAGGGCTTGGGCTGGGAGAACAGGAGGAAGCAAGGGACATGGTGACGCATGGGCTTTGAATGGCACATGTTGCGGGTGCGGGGACACACGTGCCCAGGTGAGGGGACACACGTGCCCAGGTGCCAGGACACACGTGCCCAGGTTCTCAGACACACGTACCCAGGTGCCAGGACACATGTCCCCAGGTACTCGGACACAGGTGCCCAGGTTCGGAGACACACGTGCCTAGGTACTCAGACACACGTGCCCAGGTACCAGGACACGCATGCCCAGGTGCCGGGACACACGTCCCCAGGTGCTGCCCAGCACGCACAATCCGCAGGTGAGGAACAAAAAAGTAGAAGAGAAACAGGCAATGTGCGGAGGGCTTGAGAGAGGTGGGAGAGGGCAGCTGGGTGACAGGAAGCAGATGGCGGCCGGCCCCCAGAAGGTGAGAGCACCGCGGGCAGGCGAGGGAGATGAAGGAACAGAGTGCGTGGGGTGCCTGCACAACCCTGCCAGAAGGAGGCCTGATAATCGGTATGCCGATAGAAATAAGTGGAAACAAATAAATCGTTACAGTAAAAACACGAGAAGTCAATGACATTGGAAAGGACAACCAAGAGAGAAAATCAATGAAACAAAAAATTGGGTCTTTGGAAAGAGTAGTAACATGAGCGTTAGCACTGAAGCTGATAGCCATGACGAGAGGTGAGCGGTGTCTAGACAGAGCTTCAAAAGTGAGTGAGAACTGCGCTTCCAAAAGATGCCTGTGATACTGGCTCCCGGTTCTCCACGGGACCCAGAGCTCCCCCAAGGTCTGGCATCCCCGTCCTCTGCGTCGTGTGGCACGCGTCCACGTAGAGATCTGCCCCCTTGACTGGGAGACAGGCGTGATGACGTTTCCTGCTCCTGCTGGTTCTCCAGGCCCCAGAAGCTGCCTAATAAAGATGCAATCAGTGAATTAAGAGGCTGTAAAATACAGGGGACCAGACTGACCTGCCCTTCTACCAGGGGGTTCAGTTTACAAGCTTAATCTGTTCTGCTGTTCCACAAAAGAGGGCCACTTTCGTGGTCATGTGGGAAAGGTGGACGAGATTCTCTGTCACCCAATGCAGAGTTCACGAGGAAAAACAAAATTCCCCCAAAAGCTGCTGTTCCTGCACGGAGGTACCGCTGTGTCCTAGAGAAAAAGCATCTACGTTCAAATGTGTAATTCTTTTGCAGAAATACCAACTCACAAAAACCGTAAAATACAAGGGAATCTAAAGTAAAACTTGGTGTCTCAGTGAATGAGGTATTAAGTTGCTATGGGAAAAAATTAATTCATTTGAGGAAAGATGAGAAGGGTATAACGAAGATTAATTAAAATTTAGTTTATCAGATTTTTCTCAGGAGATTGGCAATTTAGTCAGAGGAAAATCTTATTTAAGTGCCTAAGTATATCTCAGTTTCTAAGTGCGATGCACAATAAAATGAAAACAGAATACCAGTGTATTCTCAGTAATTACTGTGCTGGAATTTGATATGCCCTAAAATTCTAAATCTAGAAAATAAAAGTCTCACAGTAGATGTCTGCAGCTCTCTCTGCATGGTGAATTTTTTAAACATCGAGTTCCTGGGATCAGCCATGCCCAGCACATCCCTGGAGCTGAGACTTCTCTCCATCATCCTCTCACCTGTTGGCATTCGGGACCCATTCCTTTCTCTTTGGTGTCTCTGTTTCCATCTCTCCTGGGCCCCTGTGTGTCCATGCTACTCAGTGGCAACCCAGCCCCTCCTCTGTCACCTGCCTCTTTCAGCAGTCTGGTCCTGTCCTCCAGGACGCCTGGCCCACAGAGCTCTACAGAATCAGCCCCCACCCCTCAGGAGAAACAGGGCGGTGAGCCCGAGCCCAGCCCCTCAGCCCAGCCCCCGGCTTTCATCCCCCTTGCAATGTATCTCTGGCCAATGATGAGCCACAACACTGAAGCAGCACGGAGCCTGCCCTGGCACCTAGGAGCACAGGCTTGATGGGAGAAGGCTGTGGCTCACCAGCTATGCCCGCCAGAACTCTGTCACTATAGCAAGAAACTTGAGATACTCAAGGTATAATAAGAAAAGGTTGAAGATTTAGCTCACAGATTTGGACATCCCAACCATAATCAGTTGGCCCTGCAACCCTGGGCCTGTGACAGGACCCACAGTGGAGCAAATCCACTTGTGTCGTGGCCAGTAAGCAAACAGACCAAGGCTGAGGCCAGGGCCCACGGCCCCTTCAAGGATGTTCCACAGAGGACATTCCATGGAAGACATCTTACTGAGGACCTTCTGTGAAAGACAGTCCACAGGGGCGCTCAACACAAGGACATCCCACTTCCCGAAGCCCTCCCTTCCAGTTGTTCTACCCCAGGAACCAAGATTTTCCCCCATAGAAACACCCTAGACCCACATGTGGGTGGTCCGAGTTCCGTACCTGAACCCTGCTCTGGCGCTCTGATACCACGGAGATGAGTTTTGTCTCCACTCTAGCCACATGCTCTCTCCTGCCCACCCATCGTGGCCCCTAGTAGGCCCTTTTCTCCTTTCTTCTCCTCCGTTTTCCCCAGGGCCTCTTTCCTCAGGGTGGGCAGAGCTGTGTCCCCCAGGGTACAGGTCAGGTTCCTGGCTAGCCCAGCCCCTGCACGGGCTGCCTTTGCAGAGGAAACCCTGAGAGTGTCCATATCAGCCAGATGTCCAGCTGTGTCACCCAGCTTGCCTGGCCTTGGCACGGTTTTCCTAACAGCACTGTCCACGCGCACCCCAGTCAAGACCTCTTCGCTCGGCTGTGGATTGTACTGCCCCTCAGATCTCAGCCAGCCTAGACCTGCCTCGGGGCCCTCCCAGGGCCAGCCCCTCCTGACTCCTTCTGTCCCCCACAAGTACAGTGCAAGGCTGGCAGTCAGCAGTGAGTGTCAAAATCACAGTCCTCACAGTTCCACAGCTTCTAATGGAGCAGGTCGCTCCTTGCGAACACTTATGCACCAATGCACCCGTGTCTCAAGCCATCGCAAGCATCTAGAGGGAAGGGGCGATGCCTTAGGGTGCTGAAAGGGTGTCCTGGCTTAGACTTTTGGGTCTAGGGGAGGTTACAGTAAGAGTGGCTTAGTCCATTTTCTGCTGCTATGACAAAATGTGCGAGACTGCATCCTCTATTTTTAAAAGAGCTTAGTTTTGGAGGCTAGAAATTTATTGTAGGGATTTCCATCTGTTTGGCCTTTGACCAGTGCCAATAGCAGATGGTATCAAAGTGGCAAGGACACGTGAGGAAGTGGTCATGTTGTGCGACACAGCGGCAGTGGACAGCAGCGAGCTGCAACGTCAACTTGAACAGGAAACGCTGAGTGGTTAGAATAGCAGGGCACTGGGTGCATGTGGGGTGCAGGACTGACCAAAGAAGGAAAACCCATTCTGGGTCAGGGTGGCACCAACCAGTTCCCTTGCAGCCTGGGTAGAATTAAAAGGAAAGAAGACGGAAGTCTCGCTTCTACTTGGGAGGAGCTCCGGCCCTCACCATCATCTTTGGACATCTGTGGGTGACCTTCCAGTCCAGACCCATCATCCTTGAAGGACAGAGCCTTTGCCTTCCTGGTAGAGGCTGGCCCAGGACCCAGTGGAGGGCTCCAGGTCGCCCACCTGTGATTGCGTCATTTGACCCTCCAGCACGGTGGTTCTTCTGCACCTTTTCTTTTTTTTTTTTTTTTTTTATTACTTTTAATAAGAGATAACAATATGATAGTTCCAAAACACGTTAGTAGTACATTCGCAATAATTGACACAGTGCCTATTGTCATCCTCATGGTAGTAGTTATACAGAGCACAGGGTGTAGACGTGACAAACTTTCTAATCGATATTGGTAAGGAACTTTCACACCTTTTCAAGCCTTGGAAATAATGTAGACAGCATAGACATAAACATAGATATCATATAGACATAGACTGACATGCACATACACATAGACATGGGCATAGGCGTAGGCATTGACATAGACATAGACTGACATAGACATACGTGTAGATTACAAAACTCTAACTGATACAGACAGGAAGCCACAGAAAATCAAGGCCCAGGCTCATTGTCCTTATAATCGTTCCCTTAGAAGCAACCAAGGTCCCATGAGACTATGATCCAGTGACCTAGTCACCTCCTACTGTGTCTTGCCCCTTAAATATTGTCACCCTGGGGGTCAGACTTCCAATACAGAAACTGCGCCTGGGCCACACCAGAGGAGACATGGACGCATTGCTGAGGCCTGAAGGGGTGGCCTGAGCTGAACAGGGAACCACATGGTGGGCAGCGCCTGGCCTTTGGACAAGGCTGAGCACCACCTCTGCCTCTAGAGATACACCAGGCAGGGTTAGAAAGCAGAGCAATAAATGTTGATAGAAAAAAGAGGATGAGCAATTGAACAGTCATCAAGCCTAAAAGCAACACCCAACATTCTCACGCCAGGGAGACAAAATGGCATTTCCTTTTATCATAAGGTTAAAGCCAAAAGTGTATGCAGGGCCAGCCAGATAGCTCAGCAGACTAAAGTACATGCTTAGGCAGGGTGCAGTGGCTGGAGTTTGATCCCTGAAATGCCATGCTGACCCTGCCCCCAGGGCATGCTGAGGCAGCAATTGAAACTGGGCATGGCGGCGTGTGCCTGTAATCCCAGCATGTCGGAGGCTGCAAACAAGAGAATTACTCCAAGTTCAATCTACATAGTAAAAACCTGTAGAACCTGTCCTAAATACATTTAAAGAATAAAACTAAAACTGTGTATGCAAGCAAAATCAGAAAAATGGGGCCACATCAAAATAAAGAACTGTTCAATGAAAGAAACAATAATAAATAGGGTGAAGACACAAGAAATAGAATGAGAGAAAAGTTACAATCAACCCAGTTGCAAAGGATCAACAGAGAGCTGGAAGCGTGCAATGTCACTGGTCATCAGAGAAATGCAAGGCAACACCTGAAGACGCATCACCTCAGCACATTAGGAAGGTGTCACCGCTCATAACTAGATGTCCTCAGAGCCTCGTGGACTCACTGGGGGCTGCAGGTGGGTGGCAGGTTTACAGGTGTGCAGTGCTGGATTAGCCCGCTGATTGGCTTAGCATAGCTTCGCCTGTGGATGATGGGAGCCCCACCCTGCAGGGGAACAGGCCTTTGGCCTGGGTGGGGCAGAAAGGGAAGGAAAGAGGGCCTCTTGCTGCTTGCTGCTTGCCTGCCGTGGATGGTCGTCCATGTGCCCACGGCCATGCCGACCTCCTTTGGAGCCAGCCGACTGTGGACTGAGACCTCTACAGACTGTGAGCTGAAAGCAGCGCTTGCTCTCTTGACTTGTGGGTGTCAGGTCATTTGTCCCCACAATGAAGAAGTAACTAAGATAGAAGGTTACTTGCATAAAAAAGATAAAAGGAAGCCAGAGGCGGTGAGGATGTGGAGAAGAAGGAACGTCTGTTCCCTGTTGGTGGGGTGAGCTCAAGTTACGGCAAGCAGGACAGGGAGTTCTCACAAAATTAAAAACAAAACTGTCCCGTTTGCCATAAATGGAATTGCGCGCTCTTATGCAGAATCTTGAAGGTTAGCACTGAGGGCTAAGATGTGCTAAGAGGCCCGTCAACAGGGCTGTGGGCCAGGAAGATAGCTCAGTGGACTAAGCTCCTGTTTAGGCAAGTGCAGGGACCGTGGTTCAATCCCCAGCACCCCATGCCATGCCAGCAATGCCCCTGAGCATGTCAAGCCAGTGACTGAGTCCAGGCTTGGTGGCGCATGCCTATAATCCCAGTGCTGGGGAGGCTGAAAACGGGAGGATCACCATAAGTCCAATCTATGTAGTGAGACCCTGCAACAACCAAATACATTTTTTTAAAATGGTGGTTGTGCATAAAAGCGTGAGTTGGGTTAGGGCTTTCCACTGTCACGTGGGATTTCTGAAATCTGTGGGTCCTTGCAAATATGAATATGAGCATGGGTGGCGGGGACACCGAAGCTGGTCATGGACGCAGACAGGCTGGTTTGGTGGAGCTGTGGGTGACAAAGCTGGACAAAGCAGGACCTCTGAGCGTGTTCCGTGTGGTGCTTTTGAGGCTGGCAGCAAGGCATCGCAGAGATGTCTTGGATGCTTCGAGCAAAAATAGAAATCGATGTTTCCACGTGTACAGTAAGCAACTGGTAGCAATTGCAGAACCCACATAGGTTAGTGCCTCACTCCCCAGCGTGCCCTGCCTGCCTCGTAGGCCTGGCTCCACATTCTCCGATCCCAGAAACCCTGCATAGCACATGGGATGTGAGCAGGAGCTGAGAAGGAAGTCAGTCACGAGCTGGGACTACACAGCACTGCACTTCCCAATGGGACACAAAGAAGAGGGGGGTTCACCCGGGAATAAACCACGCCAAGTCACCTAATGTATGTGAGTCCTAGCAGGGCAGAGAGGGATGGAGGTGACTTGCCAGGAAGGCGCCCGGCGAGCTGCTGCCGTGCCCTCTGTGTGGTGGCAGGAGGAATTAGGAAGGGGAACAAAGGAGAAGTCGCTCCATGAAGAGCGAGAGCCGCCACAAAGGGTCATGGGCGCTCCTACAGTGTTAGGTAGAATTCCTTGATCATACTCTAAGGACTTTAAAAAGCAAAAACAAAAATCCATAGACAGAGGTAAAGACTTTATGCTCAAAACCACAGTTTTACAGGAAACTAGTACTGAGGAACCACAAATGGGATCATATCAAATTAAAAAGCTTCTGCACGGTAAAAGACACAACCAACCAAGTGAAAAGACACCCTGCAGAATAAGATAAAATTGTGACAGGTATTCCTCAGACAGAGGACTAATGAATGTTAGGAATAAAAACAATTCAAAAAAATTAGAACCTCCCCAAATAAAAGACCCAATCAAAAACAGACAAGGGAAGTGAGTAGACCCTTCACAAAGCAAGCACAAGTTGCCAATAAAAAAAAAAAAAAAAAGGCCAACCTCACTGGGCACTACAGAAATGCAGATGAAAATGCTGAAATTCCATCTTATGCCAGAAATACTGGGCATCACCAAGAAATCGAATAATAAATAATAAATGCCTAAGAGGCTGTGGGGGAGAAAGGAACCCTTCTATATCACTAGTGGAAATATAAACTAGTATAACTACTGTGAAAAAACAAAACTCTGGACAAGGGAGGTTCCATCTCTGGAAAGGACTTGGGCCTGGCTTTCTGGGCGAGGGAGAGTCCCCAGATGCCTCGCCTGTGGGCCCCAGGCCGTGCGCTTCTACAGCAGCTGGAGGACTTTGCATAACTTGCCTCCTGCAGCCCCGGATGATGAACCCTAAGCAACACAGAGTGGAATCTTCCCACTCGACATCTCCCAGCCAGAAAGCATTTCGTGAACATGAACTCCATACACACCTAAACGATCTCGGGCACTCCCCGGTCCTGAAGCATTTGAGATGCATGGGTATTCAGTGATGAATTACTTTCTTCAGCTTGAAGCTAACAGGGAGATTTGGATTTGGATTTTACAGCTCAGAAATTCCCCTTAGGAGCCCTAAAATATATCCCTAAATCTGTTATTTTGAGCACTTCATGAAAGCACTGATATTATTGCCGTGACGTTTTCTTACCTTGATCTAGCCTAGGGAACGCATCACGATACCCCCGACTGTCTCACGATCATCAAGCATATTTGAAAAAGTAATAAGGACAGTGCGGTGTGTATGCTAAGTAGGGGCTAATGGGCTTGATTTGTGTTTGGTGCTGGGCTACACTGTAAAATAATTTCCTCCACTGTACTTTGTTCAATTTTAATGGAAAGACAGGAATTGTGTTTGTATTCGTACATTAATGGGCTCAACATGGGTTTACTGAGTCCCTGTTCTGGCAAGGGCCTGAATTGGACCTTGGAGGAAGGGAGAACGCTGGCTTCTCCCGGTTCTCTCACTGAAGTGATCTAGACAAAGTCCTTCGTTTAACCATCTCATCAGTGTCTTTCCCAAGATGTCTCTACACAGTAACTTTTAATACAGCGTGAGACAGGATAACGGCAGCATGTAATCTCCCAGTCTTCATCCGCTTACGTTTTGATCACCATCCTTATTTGCCCATTCAATTTTGCAACTTTTAGCTCAGAGGCATTTAACTCGCAGATTGAAACCTGAAATTCTCTCAGACTTCAGATGAGAGACTCTGCCGAGCAGTGCCAATCCCCAGGACCACAGACCTCCAGCTCAGGGCCCGTAGGTACAGCACGGCCATCTCCGTGTCCCAGTCCCAATGCAGAGAGCCCAGGCCCAAGGGAGAAGCACCCGCGAAGGACATGTGGCGGGTGGCACATTGTGTCAGTCTGACATGTTGGAATCTTGGCTGGACCCACCTGGCGACTCCACGCCCTAGGAAGGCAGGGCCTGCCTGGAGTGACTGGGGACTTATAGAGTATATATCAAGGGGTTGAGGAAGACTCCTGTGCCCCACTTCCTTGGAGGATCTCGATCTGCGCAGCCCCCACTGCAGAGCAGCTCCGGTCTTCACAGCCACTTCCTTGGAGGGGCGCAGGCCTTCTCAGTCAGCATAAAGTGCAGAGAGAGAGGCTCAATGGACACCACCGCGGTTGCTGCTCCTCCTCTGCTCTCCACTGTTTCCTGCTGCCGTGAACTGCTGCCTTCTGCCTTGGAGTCAGCGGAGTAAGCCTGAAACCTCCACTGGGAGCTAAATACACCTCTCCTTTCTTAATTTTGGGTGTCAGTGTTCTGCCCCAGTACTGAGTATAAAAAGGAACTGAGACAGACAGAAAAGGCCGAAGGGGACCCAGGCCATGGAACAGAGTGAGTACAAGGTTGCTGGAGGGCCAGAGAGATAGCTCAGCAGACTAAGTGCCTGCTTAGGCCAGCACAGGCTTCAGCGTTTGGTTCTGAGCATCACATGTGGCGCTGGCCCCACCCCCAGGTGCACTGAGCCAGCCACCAAGAAGGGGTGGTGTGGTACACACCTGTAATCCCAGCACTGCGGAGGCCGAAACAGGAAGATCACTGTGAGTGTAAGCTGCATAGTGAGACCCTATACTAAATAAATAAAAAAAAAAAAAGTTGCCTGAACTCTGTGTTACTACTGTCTTTCTCCAAGATTCCCAATCCACATGATGACTGTGACTGCCACTACTGCCACGTCACGGGCCCTCTCGTCTCAGCACTCAGCTCTGACAGCCACAAGTAGCCAAGACTTTCCATCTCAGGCTAAGCACTCTGTGGAAGCCTTCCAACACCGCCGTGGCACTGCGAGGCCCTGGTGCATCCCGCCCCTGCGGACTGCACATGGCTGCATTTTAGGTCCATCTCATTAATTCTTGTCACATTCTACGAGCTCAAAATTGCAGTGACAGTCTTAGAGCAACTGTAAATGCAGACTTTGATTAATCTTTAGAAGGGCAAGTTCAACAGCACCGCGCAGAGCAGAGGTGGAGCGGAGAAAGAATCGTGGCGTTGCTATTTATGAAGAGAAATGTTTCCCCGGAACTTTGCATTCTGAGCAAATCAAGAAAAATCTTAGCACCTGTTTATAGAGTGCAGTATGGAGCAGACCCTTCCAGATTTTCTTCGCATTTCTATAAAACACAGAAAAGGTATTAGATTTTTTCCTCACTAATGTTTACCTTAGATATTTTAATTGGAAGTCCTACATATTAGATTATTTTTCTATGAAAACTTAGCAGCTGAACCTACAGCTCTGCAGGTATTTCAGCCCGGGTCCCAAGGTCAGCCTCCCACTTGAGGGTACCTCATGCAATGTGTCTTTTACATGCATGATTTGATGCCATATGAGAATGGAAAACAGGCCCGGATGTCGATTTTGGGCTGAAGCAAATGCTTAAGGCAAGAACCTACAGGATCATGTCCTGCTCTCTCCACTTTTGGGTCCTGTGTCGTGTGTCCTCCTTTCACACCCTCCCTGGTTTTCCTCTATTACATTCAGTACAGCCAGTGCTGTACCATGTCGATGCATTCGTCTGACTGGGGCTCCACACTTCCCCGGATGCCCTTGGGATGCCCTCTCCTGATGCGGTCCTGAAGGGGCAGCAGGTGGCCAGGAGCTCCAAGTGCATGTAGTCACACACCTGGCCAGTCTCCCATTGCTTCTGCTTTTGCTGAGCACTTCCTGAGCGAGGCTGCCAGATTTAGCAAATAAAAGTACCAAATACCCTGGCACATACGAATTTCATGGAACCAGTAACTGTTTAGTGCAAAGAGTAGCACACAACATGCTACTAAACGGTCAGTCACCACTTATCTGAAACTTAGGCAGGCTCGGCTGGGTGCTCCCCACTCACGTGGAAGCTCTAAGCTGGCCCGATACGAAATAGGAGTTCTTCGCTCTTTCACTGTGAGACTTGTGCAGGAAGACCGCGCAGTGTGAACAGGGTCAGACGGGCTGGAGACGCTTCCACGCACACGCCCCCTGCCCCACTCGGTGAGCTCCCCGCACATGCCGGCTTTGCACACGCACATTCAGCCAGCTGTGGGTCAAAGCTGCTCTTTTAAAAACACGCCCCTACTCAGCCTACGCAGGGCTCCTCCTGCGCACTGCTCCCTAGGTGACGTCACACGGCAACTTGGCACTTGCCCTGCCTTAGGTCTTTTAGCTAATTTAGAAATTAGTCCAAGGGTGCAAGGTCATGTTCACAGGCTATATGCAAACACCACCCTGTTATATACAAGAAATGTGAGCAAGCAGAGGACCCGCATGGCATCCTGGAGCACCCCTTTAAGGACAGGAAGGGAGGACTGGGCCATATGTCAGCCTCGTTATTCTCATCTGATAAATGGGGTTGATATCTCCACTCCAGATGTTCTTGGAGTCTGGTGGCATAGTGAGCGGCTAGAAATTGGAGGATAAAATGTAGATACACTCTTGTAAGAATGTCAGAAATAGTCAATATTAATTATTGTGCTAATAATGTTACTCCAAATTCAAAACAAGGCCTGGTAGCACATACATACAATCGCAGCCCTGCAGAGCAGGAGGCCTTCCCTAAGGGAGAGGCCAGCTCAGTCCAATGTAGTTGCTGTGGGACCTCATTTCTAACTCCTTTTGGATGACAGTGTTGCTATTGTGGTTTTGTTGCTTTTTCAGAATGAACATTTAAAATTATTTTAGGTCTTACATGAGTATCTTCAATCCTTTAGAAAGCTGAATCAAGTGACAGAAACATAAAGAGGATGGGATGGGCTTTTATTTTTAATAATGACAGTAAAACTATTTTATTTGAATCTGCAGCACAATGATAATAGTTTAATAGTCACACACAGAAAATGCTCTTTGAGCACAGGTTGGCTGCAGCACCTGCCCAGAAGTGCCAGCCTCACACGCGGTGGGTGTGGAGTGTTCAGAGCTGTTCAGTTTACGACAGGATTGCTGATGCCTTGGACCAAAGCAGCACGAGTCACCCTGGTGTCTGAGGACGCGCAGAGATATGCAGGTAAGATACACAGTGCACTCATGGGAAGAAAGCACTGAGCAGTGTGTATGTGTGTGTGTGTGTGTGTGTGCGTGTGTGTGAGAGAGAGAGAGAGCACCATAGAGTCTCCAAAGTCTAAAGGGGAAAAGAGGCACTGTGACATGACAGCCACACTTGGTAGCCATTGTAACAACCAGAGAGGAGCCAGCCTAGCAGTGCACCCTACCAGGGGCTCCTGGCCGTGGATTTGAAGCATGGAGCCCATGCCCTGGGGATGCAGTTGGTGAGCAGCACCAGCTTCGCTGCTTATCTCCACACTTGGTAGATGGTGCTCAGGGCAGGATTCACAAGCGCCAAAGTTGTGTCGTTCCACAGAGCACAGGCCCAGGGCCGACTGAGGGAGACCCTGCAGAAAGGGGCCGGGCTGTCCTCTCTTCTCCTGCGCCTGTCAGCAGAACTTTGCATCCTCCAGAGGTCTTCAGTCCTGCCACTCCTGACCGCCTCCTGCACAATATGCAGCTTGGCCTTTCCCGGGTGCAAGGCAAGAATAATTACTGTATCTGTTTCCTAGGGATGTCCTGGTAATGGAATACGAGAGTGCTTACAAAGCACTGGCCACGTGACGGGCGAGGAGTAAACATTCAATAACTGAAATGCTGAAACTGAGTGGTAAATTTAGAGCCTTGTAATTATTGAACAGTTAGTCACTACAGAGCCCCGATTCCAAGCCGGCAGCCTGACTCCAGAGCCAGCCCTCTTAATCACTATCTTGTTCCGTCGCCATTAATTATCCATTAATTTTCATAGAACATCTGAAAATGCATCATTGTGGTTATTCTTAATATTGATCAAATGAGGCACAGAGAATGTTAATGGCTCAGCCAAGATTTTCACAAAAGAGAAGTTCCGTCTCACAGCGGCCGTTCCCCACAGCGGTCCTAAAAAGCAACCTTAGCAAGTGTGCGCCTCATATTCTGGGTGAAAGTAATGGAGGGAAAGGATGAGAAGCCCAAGAAGCTGCCCTCACGTGGAGTTGCTTCCCTTCTGATCTAGAAAGTGGCAGGGACACCAGTGGTGAGAAAGGAAGGCTCTGGGTGGGAACGCAGGCCGTGCCAACTCGCGGTTGTCCAGGGTGCACACAAAGGAGTGAGGAGGACCGAGCGAGGGAGCAGCCCCAGGAGCTTCCGGGAAAAGCGAAACTTAGAGCCAAGTGGGGAGAGAGAGAAGGAGAGTGCCGGCTGGCAAAGGCTTCCCGCCACAGCACTTCTGCCAATCAACAAATCCTACCTGGCCAGGCCTGGGCCCCAGGCAAACAAACCATCCTGCTGTGCGTCTCCAACTCCAGTGACATCCTTTCCAGGACAAGCATGAGACTACTTGGTCCCCTGCTGGAGAGGTGGCTGCTGAGGGCAGGCCATAGGCGAATCCAGCTTGGCAGCAGCTGACCTCCCCCAAGGAGGGCAGAGGAACTTCAGGACAGCTAGGATCCTGGGAGGACCCCAGCGTCCCCGCAGCCCCTGCTTTGCTTGGAGGTGGGGATCGCCTCCACCAGCTCGGGCCCCCTCTTTCCCCATGTAGGTACCATGCGCTCTAGGCCCAGCGTCCCCTTCGCCTTCCCCCGCCTGTGCCCCGCTTCCCGCCCCCCTGTCTTCCCACACCACCCTGAAAGACAAACGAAAATAAAACAAATATGTGTGGAAGCCCTTCCTTGGGAGGCTTCGAGCATCCCTATACGATGAAGACGCCGCGTGATGGCTGGCTGCTCTCCAGGTGGCTCTGCAGTCTGCTAAATAGCTCAATTAGTGAGCAGGCTCTCCCTTGCTTCCTCCTCTGCTGCTCGCTGAGTTCTGCCAAGTGCACACCTCACTGGCGGCAAGGGGCAGGGCCAAGGATCCTGCAGCTCCCCGCATGGCCCTGAGGCCCGCGGGGACACCTGCGGAGTGGCGCTGCCCTCCGAGGGGCCCGAGGAGGAGCCATGAGGTGAGGAGCCTGGAGAGGCCCCCGGAGCACTTGCCACTTCACAGGCAGCCGCCAGAGCTGGGACAGGGCGGAGAGGGACAGCCCGGGGGAGCTGGAAGGTGCGCCGCTCCACGGGGAGGTCCAAAGGCTGCAGCGGGCACGGAGCACATTTTAAAGACATGTAATTCTCACAGATGTGCTCACCAAATGTGCTGGGGCCACAGGGTTTGGCTGTGGGGCTTCAGCACCTCTCTCCCAGGGCTCTGCCTGGACTCCCTCCTCCCGCCACACACACACACACACACACACACACACACACACACACACACACCAGCCGGCCTGCAGCAGATCTCTGCTCTACTTAGTCTATTTGTGGTTCAACCAGACATAAACAAGTGTCAGAGGGAGGAGAGGTGGGTGCCACGCTCCGTGTGACATGAATCGCATTCTCCCCGAAACCTGTTGCAGGGCTCCGAGGCTCCCGCAGCACCCGGCGCGCTGGTGTCAGGAGGTAAATACGCGCGCAGGGTCTGCTGTCTGTTTCCCTAGCATGTGTCGGTGGGGGCCATGTGATACCCAGGTATTCATTACATCTTGGCATTTCCATATACAGTCCTTCTCTGGTTGACTCCTCACAGCCATCCCTGCAATTAGGTGAAAGAAAATATTGTTTGCGAAAATACTTTTAGGGGGCATTACATTTATCCTAGGATATTATATATCACAATTTTAGAAACATTAAGTCCCAACATTTACATATAATTATTATGGTTATACCCTGGAGAAGACATTTAAATGTCTTTACCCTATCTGTTGGGTATGTGTTTCTCTCCAAAGGACAACCCTGTCAAACAATTAGAATGCTGAAAGAAGAGAAAATATTCTGGGTTGCTAAATTGGAGAAAAAGTTGCCCCAAGATAAAAATTCTTAATGCAAAACTGTACTTTGATTTGGGTGGTTTATTTTTGTTATGACATTATGGGGATTTTTTTTTTATTTTAAGCATAAAATCATACAACTCAATTATCAAGATATTTGCATCCGAGAAAATCAAATACTGAAATTAGACTCAGTGATTTTTATGTGGGGTTGAATCTGTTTCTTTGTAGTTCCTGTGGGTACTTGGAAGGGCCTGCCGCGCATGCTAATGTGCTTTGTGCTTTAAGTAGTGACTCGGCACATGGTAAAACCGACAGGTTTGAGCCGGAGACGCAGGCACCGCTTCTGCTGGTGCTCCGGGAGGGAGTCCTGGAGCCCCTCCCCAAGGCCTCCCCGCAAGCCTCCTGCTCTGATTAAGAGACAAAGTACCTGCGAGCCTCTGCCTTTTGGCTGGGCCTACCTTCACAAGGGAGAGAAGTTCATTTTTTTTTTTTTCATTTTAATGTCAATGGCAGACCTTCAATGTCTTAACACGCACCTATATTTTTATAGATCGAAGGTGGAAGCACATATCTGTATAAGGCACTAGTAAAATATTATATGACGATAATCAGCCACCTATTTCCATTTTTTTCTTCAAGGGGAGAAAAGGGAAGGGAAATGAGAGAGAGAAAGAAAGCATAATCAAAAGCGTAAATGACAAAGAGTTGACAGTCACATTCTGTGGTAAATGATTCCAGAGTCGCTGGCCTGCAGAGCCGCCGAGGAAGTCCCCGGCGGACCTGATTAATTCCAGTCTCTCCAGCTGCTAGAGGATCAGAGGGTAAGCAGTTTCGCAGAGAGGAGCCTATTACCACTACTAGGCTGAAATAGATCTAATCAACTCACGGCCGCTCAAAAGAAAACTTTGCGGGTCCAGCTCACTAAGGCAGCGCTTTAAACTGAGGACTGCAGAGGACGGCGGGAGTCCGCAGCGTTCAGTCTTGACTGCGGCTCAAGGAAGATTCTGCCCTGGTTGGACCACGCTAATTTACCAAACAGGACAAAGCCTCCCAGACACTGGGACATGATTTGCTTAAAAGCCCCGGTGCTCATAGGAGAAGATTGTGAATATTACTTTTTTTTTCTTCAAAAACAGTTAATTTGTTGATATTTCATCCGTGTTTGGGCTAATTACACGCACCATTATAAATGTCTGGACTAACCTACTTTAACATTTAATTTAAACAACAATGCTCTGTAATTTGTCATGGGGCTTGCAAAGTGATGAATATTGCGACTTTGTTTTCTAAGCAGTCGACATTTTATCTGAGCAGAGCATCTCAGGGGGAGATTCCCAGCAGGTAGGAGTTGTGGAGAAACTGAGGTACCGTTTCCATCCCCCCGCGCGCTTCAACACGGCGCCGAGCCCCACAGCGGTTTGGATCACCGTGCCCCAGCAGATGAAAAGGACAAGAATTAAGAAGCACTGCACCCCACAATGTTCTGGAGTTTTTTAAAAATTCCACATCCCATGTTGGATTGTATAATCACCCCCTTTTAAATGGAAACTGAACAGAGGAAAATTATTAAGGCCAGATTGAAACCAAATAACCATTTGTCTTTTTAAAAAAAAAATTTTGGGGGAATTTCTCTTAGAAATCGCTGTAAGATTTGCAGAGGTGAAATCTGCTTTTATTTAAATAATCAAGATTTGGAAACTCTCCATGAGTAACATGATATGTTGTTTAGATAGCAAACAGGCACACGCACACGTGTGTGTGTGTGCACGCACACACACACACACACACAATCTTAATACACATATTGATTACTAATGAATTCACTGATCACTCCACTGAAAGAAATCAAACAGGAGTACACAAATCTTTGAACTCAGTTGAACGGAGTTGAATTACGCACAGTCATCTACAAATTGTTCCCTACCAAAACTTTTTATGTGGAAGAAGACTAGAACGAAAGGACGAGCAGAGAGAAGCGGACATAAAATAAGTGACAGCTTAGAATATTGATCTTCGCCGCCGAGCCTCTCTCTGTAGACAGAATTCCAAGCGCAGCAGTCTTGGGTCCACAGGTGAGCGGTGGCAGAGAGGCACCAGGCTGTGGGGCGCACCAAACTGTAATTTGGAATTTTTTTTGTTTTTCAATGCATAACAATGACACTCATGGTGCAGATTCGGCGCCCACACGGAACGCGCAGCTTGGTGCTGAGTGCTCGTCTCCTCTTCCTCTTCGCTCTTGGGCAAGTTCAGAATTTCAGCAGGAGCAAGGGGCAGTTGCACAGTATTCTAAGAAAACCTAAGGTTTCCCTTGAGTCTGACGGGAAGATGTAGGGAGCCACCCTTCTTGGTAGGCGTGTGCGCATATTTCGCACCACTCTTACGCTGCTGGAATGAGAGCTGGGCGCTTGAACGGCTCATCCACGGAGAATTTGGCACGGAAAGCTCAGCCGCTTGCAACACAAGTTTGAGCCACTTGTCCTTGAGGGTCCTCGCTCTTCCCTTCAGGCCAGGAAGCCTAAGATGCCGCGCAGAATCTGTACTGGAGCAGGACTCGTAAACGTCCAGCTTTCAACCCAGCGTCTCCTTTGATCCCACTGGGATCTTGAGGTGCCCCACCCTGATTCAAGCTGTTCTTGCATCTGAGGTCAGAGGAGTATGCCCTTCTCTGAAGGCCTTCATTTTTGTCTTGTTGGGGCAATATAAAATGCAGACACCAAAAAGCCAGCAGCACCCAGGTGCCACCCAAAGGCCATGGGGCTCCGGGACCCGGCAGGTGGCCTCCAGCACAGCGACGTCTCCCTCACAGTCACGGATGCTGAGGGCAGACTGACATCTGTCTCAGTGACAGTTGGTTCCCAGTGGCCTCAAATGTGCAAGCAATTAGGCAGCTGCACCTATAATTGGTTTGCCATGCTTGTTTTGTTCTTCCAGAGAGGAAAACTACCTTTAAAAAACCAACAAGGATGGGTTTTAAACAGTATAGACGGTATGTACAAAATGTATGATGCTTATGGTTCTAACACATGAGGATCAGATGATAACATTCGGTGAAGTATCAGACCCGTGTGGTCCCAGGGCTTGGCCTGAGCCCTGAGTGGGGAAGGTCCCACTAGACCAGGTCATGAAGAGTGTCGCAAGTCCAGCCTGTGAGTCGCAGTCTGCTCTGAAGCTTCAGGACGCAGCACTCGTGTTATTTATTATGGGACAAAGAAGAAGTATCGGGGAGCAGGCTCAGCGGAACAGATGAGGGAAGGCCAGAAAGGCCAGCGGGAGCTTGTCTGGAGAAGTCGCAGCAGCGGGGAGCACCGGCTGGCGCCTGGCAGTGGCCGGGGTCCTGTACCAAGGGGAGGGCCTGGAACTCCCCCTTTGTTACTTGGAAAGAAAAACAAAACTAAGAATTGTCCAGATCCTCCCGTTGGAAAGCCTCCAGGGTAAGAGCAAAGACAGCTACACGCTTGCCGTTGGGTTCTAGACGGCAGACAGGTGGGCTGAGTGGTGATAGGAGGGCCTACACTAAAGCTGACTTGGTCCCCTGCAAACCTAGAAATAGGCACTGCAGAAGGATGGAGCTGTAGGCTGGGTGGGCATCGCCGGGGAGCTCACTGTTTGTAAATTCACAGTGGCGTTAGTCCCTGGACCCGAGCACCCTCACTCCACAGCAGTGCTGCACCGCACAGTGGGTGTTCCTCTTCCCACACGTACCCACGAGTGTCATCATGGCATCCAGAAGAGGGTGGTCTCTCGGGGCCTCCAAGGACATGTGAATGGCCACTCGTGCAAGGGGCCCATCCCACAGCCTTCTCGAGCACCAGCTCGTCTTGCCAGGCAGTCACCAGGATTCAGAGCTTGCTCTTGCAGAAACGAAGGTGGGTTCTGCAACCACCTGGCTTTGTTTTGTGACTTTACCTCTCCTGGCAAGATCACAGCGCTATCAGATGTGATCCAGCCGGGGCAGCCTGCGGCCCAGCAGATTCCTGGGCTGCATTCCAAGGGTGGGCTGGGCCTTCCTGACTGACTACCCCCACATGGCTGGGCTTTTTAATGGAGTTCAATAGGCCTCATGTTTCCTATTACGATTTCTTTTAAAATCTATGTACTATACTGTTTGTGCTACTGAATATTGCTCTCATGTTCCTTAAATGCCAAATCCTCAACATGGAAGAGTAAAGATGTTCTAATTAAACTCAATCCATTTCACATCTATTAATTCAGACTGATCTCTCATCAGATTTCCTACGCGGAGTGGGGTTGGGGCTGGTCGACAGATGTACTCTGCACAGAAATGTGGTGAGCAGGCAACGCTGGTGACCACGCTCAAGTCAGATTTTTTCCTTGTTCAGATACTGAAGGATTATATTTCAGTTCTGCTAGACATTTGGCCTCAGCAGAGAAAACTACGTTTTATGGCTCCCCTGAGTACATAGCAGTTGTAGTTATTTTAATTATTTCCACCGTTTAGTCTTTCTCCTGAAAAGGGTACTCGTTCTTCTGATTTGTACCCATGATAAAAGCAAAGGCCGCTGGGTACCGCCAGGCTGCGGCAGGAAGGGCCCGGCATGGTTGCATCCTCGTAGTAAGCTGAGCAGGTCCTCGTCTCTCAGAAATGGTCCACGTTCTCAGCAAAAACACCAGGAATATGCTACCACCAGCAAACACGGAGGCATGAGTAACTTCGGGGGCCGTGTGTGTGTGTGTGTGTGTGTGTGTGTGTTTATGACTGTGTCACTGGAGATGGCACCAACCATCTTCTCCCTGAGCTATATCCCCAGCTTCTTTTTTATTTTTTAATCTTTCATTAAGTTGCCCAGCTGAGCTCAAACTTGATGATCCTCTGCCTCAGGCTCCTACGTTACTGGGCCAATAAGCATGTGCCACCAGGCCTGGCAAATTTGACTTTTTAATGAAATAGTGGGAAAAAAAATAATAATAAACTTTAAAAAAAGAAATAGTTCCAGTGGAGAAAGGCGTGTTGAAATGATTACGAGCCCTGTCTCTGCATTCTTTTACAAGAATGAGAGAACTGCACAGCCAGGGACCCTGTAGACCCTGAGGAAAGGGGCTTTCCATGCCCGAGCAGATAAATCCAGTGAGGAACGAAGACTCCCAGATGGAAGACCAAGTGCTCACATCACTCTTCCCAGCAGAAATGGAGACAGCTTCCTGGTGACATGCAGTTTGGAGCTTGATCCAGAATTTGGGAGGTTCTGCTTGAGGCATCTGTGTGGATCTGTCCCTGGGGACAGAAGGCTGAAGTAGGACCTGGGCAAGGCTATGCAAATGACAACACACAGCCTCGAAGCTGAAGTCCCAAGACCTCTGGTCAATGGGAGGGTTCCTTTCTGCCCCCTGGTGGTCAGAGAGGCGCTTCCTCATACCTAGGACACTAGTTGCGGGACTGGGATTTCCATGGATTTCTCACAATTGGTTTCTGGAAAAAAACCAACTATGATGTGGTCGGATTTAGCCCATTTTCTTTGCAGTGAATGCTCTGAAACAAAACAACCATGCAGTAAGAGCAGGTGCCTGCGGGTCCTCCGGGATGTGGAGTGACATTTCTATGGCCGTGAGCAGCCCTGCGCTCTCCTCTCCAGCATGTCGCCTTCGGCACCAATCTCTTTTCCTTTCTCATCTGTTTAGATCCAAATCAGAAGCTGAGAAGAGAGAGGATGCTTCCGCTCCCCATTTTGCTCTTCCCTGAATTTCTTTTCTGGAATCCGTTCTCCTCAGCGAAACTCCAGTTTCTTCCAATTTCCTTCCCTGTTTCCTGTGCATCATGCGGCTACCGGCGTCCATCACTGTCCTCGACACTGTGCTCTTCCCAGGTTGCTGCCTGCATACGACAAGCAATTTGCCATCTTCTTCTATTTTGCAGGTCATATCAAGTAAAAACAATATAAAAATGAATTAATAAATGCACCCTGAGCAATTCCATTTCCATTTTGCCACCCTTGTAGAAGTATTTTGGAGTGTGAGATGCTCTGAAATCTTATAAAATTCTTGCCAAAGGTAAAAATAATATGTAGTGATGGCATGCCCTTTTCACAAATGCACATATTGTAGAACCTGGGCCTAGCCACAGGATTTCACAATCTTTTGGGATTGGCAATTCACACAGTGCAAAATCCCATTCACAACCTAGCTTTCCCCAATCCCGTGGGATTCATCATGAGACCGTTTTAATGTAATAGTTTTCTTGTACTTGAGGACTCTGGAATGAGAGCCCCTCATCTGGGACAGAAGGACATTGGACACAGCTGAGGGAATGCATTAGTAACATAAACAGGGTTGTATGTTTTATATGTTTATGCTCCCTGAATGCTTCTTACCTGCTGTTCCTGTTTTTTGAATTCCTACTATGACGAAGGCATAGGAGCACAGACCCTGGGCAGCTACCACTCCTACCTATTGCTCTTGGAAATGCAGAGTGGGGTCCTGGTCCTGCAGAGCACCCCCTGCACGCCCCTTGCCCCTGACCCTGCTCTAGGGAACCAAGTTTGGCCCCTCAGCTTGTGAAGATTACCTCTGCTGCCACAGACACGTTCCATGGTATGTGCTGTTTGAAGACAAATCCATGTTCTATTTTCATCATAGCATCTCCCACCCCTCGTGGGTTTTTTTTTAATTTTATTTTAATTTTGAGAAGTCTCAGGTTCACAAGAAAACGATTCTTCCAGAAAATGTTAGGCACGTTCACAAGATCCAACACCAGACGAGGTTCCTTCTGCTTGCCTTGTGCAGGGAGATCACACGCGAGGATGTCCAGCCACCTCCAGAAGCCAGGCAGACACAGGCAGCAGCTTGCTCCTAGGCTGACGTCAACACAGACCTGGGCAGGGGCCGCCAGGGAGTCAATGTGCAGGGGCGAATCGAAGTCTCAGTGGCCAGAGCCAGAGTCCTCTCTGCTGGGAACGCAGGCTGAGGGGCTTGGCTCGGGCTACAGCATCCTTCACAGTGCAGCCAGGCTTCTGGAAGGAGGAGGAAGGAGTCCTGCCCTATGTATCTGCTGACCCTGTGGGGCTCCATCCCGGCCTTTGGTGGTACGAGGACTGTGGCTCCTGCACGCTGCCCTGACCCTGGTGTCATCACACTGACTTATGGAGCTGGTTCGCCACAGCTTCAAGTCATAAACAAAAACACAGAGCCTTTTCCTCCGAAAATACAGCCCAACCTAAAAATTAGATCATCTTTCCAATGAAAGTGATCAAACAAAAGAAAACCAAGCAAACTGATTTAAAAAAAAAAAAAAAATCACCTCCAGTAAAAGTAAAAAGTGAAAGCCAGCCACGAGTCCTCACCTCGGGGTCCATCTCTTTTGAGGAAACAGATAACTGACTTTTAAACCCTCAGATCCCCTTGGCTCAATTCACCAGAAGTGAAAAAGGGATGAGGCATAAGCTATAAGCCTTCCCCCATTATTACCTGGGACAAAAAGTCACCAACTTCAGCAATCCAGAAAATTGCCCAACTTATTTTTTGGCAGATGAATGGTCCTGCTCTGCGATATACATTTAAAAATGAAACTTAAATTAGCTTCTTAAAGCGGCCCTGCGACTTTAATTATTCACAAAGTACACAAATTTAATGAGTTTTTAAATATTAAAACTCTTCTCTATTGTCACTATGGTGAGCTCTTAATTTACAGAGCAATTAAGTCAGGACCCTCATTTATCAGGACATGCACGTTTGTTGAGAACGTAGTCAGTTTTTATTAATTGATCCTACGGAAAGACTGAGGTGAAATTAATGCGTGTCTTCAGAGGTCGTGCCGGTGGTGGTAGGGAGCTGGCCCAGAGCAGCACGGGAGGTAGGACAGGAGCCGCCGTCCTGGCTGCGCTGCAGCTGCGGAAGAACCGAGGGTACAGTGGTTAGCGGTCTCCGCCAAAATGCTCCAAGAAAATGCCCCTGAGTTTTTCTCTGGCGAACATCTGTCATGGGTAGTAGCTGAGAAACTGGGAGACTTCAAAGCAGTGTTTTCTGATTATTAGCAGAGTGTGGAGTGTAATGTTCTTACATTTTAATACAAACCAAGTGTTGATGAGCTGAGAGGGGAGAATTAAAAAGTGGCCCAAATGTCCTTTGTTCTTCAGGATGGGGGCTGACAGTGACGTTGGCAGCCAGGAGGGATCTTCAGCTCTCCACACGCACCCGGGGAGCCACACAAAGAAATTCCAGCTTAGTGGTGCCGGTAGGGGAGTGGAGTCCTCCCGGTCACCATTGTCTGGTGTCACCTCTGGTGCCTCTACCCGGTCATCTGAAATCTGCCATCCAGCATGGGTGACTGAAAGGCACTTGGGTTCCAAAATCATTGATTCCAAAGGAGCAAGAAGACCAAATCCAGATGCCTGGCAGCGGACCCTCGCCCTCAAAAGTTTGCTGTAGAGGGAGAAGTAGGAAGCCATTTCCAGAAATACGAACACGGAAGGCCCAAGCACACAGAGCCACGTGGTCACCACTTCAGGCAATCATCGAAATCGGTCTATGCATGAGGTACTCAACTTTTCGTGGGCTCGGCAGTGGATAGGTTGGGGTGGTCATTGTTTTTACACAGATTGATTGCACAGTCACTGTTGTCCTCGCATTCTTTCTCCAGGTACTCCCCAATCCACCTTGAAAAGGTACCAAAGACCACACAGCCAAAAGCCCACCACTGAAGCCACTTTCTACAGCGTGCAGTTGGAGTGCCAGAGCCCGTATGCATCTCCAGCTCCACCAGCTTGGAATTTAAAGCTGAAGAACAGGTTGTCCCAGCCATGAATGTGGTCGTGAAGGGAAGTTAAAGACAGAGACTGGCATCTCCTCCTGGATCCTGCCTGGGCTGGACCTGCGGCCTCTGGAACAGCAGAGTTAGCCAGGATCATGCCAAGCAGTCTCCTGTAACCAGGAGCTGGTTAATACACCCCCATTCCTCATTCAGACAGGCAACAGAGGCAGAGGAAAAAAATAGCAGGCAACGCACACTGTCTCCCGCAAATGCTTGGTAATAAATTGTTCCTTCAGCGGTGCAGAAGACAGATCTTTCTCTCCTTTGCCTCTCTCCTGCTTGGAGCACCAATGGGAGGCTTCCTTTCCCACCTGGCCCTGGCTGCCAGTCCCCATAAATTTGCCTATGCAATGCCTGTTTACGGGTCGCTGACGGAACACGGAGCCCGTGCATTTTGTGAGCGCCGGGTAGATAATCACGGTAATTGATGTTTGGAGCTGCGGGCTCCTCGGAGCACAGGGTCTCCTTCTCCCAGTGAGGGCCTGCTCTCTGTTATCAGTCCAGCCCATAATTAAATATCACTCTTTTACAATATGTTTCAGGCACCTTAATGAGTCTAAAGCAGAAATAGTCACCTCTCTCCCCTCGGAGGTTTATTTGCTTGTTATTAAACAATGTTATTGAGCTGCCTTCCTTCCCTGTGTTGCCAAACCTGCATCATTTCCGCTTTATAATTGCACAATTAGAGCCGAGCTTTTCGCTTTCATACATCAGCAGGGCCTGCGTGTATGTGCGTGCATGTGTGTGTGTATGTGTGTGTGTGTGTGTGTGTGTGTGTGTGAGCATATGTGTACGGAGCAGCAAGACATCAGGTGTTCGCAGGGCCCACGCAAAGGCGTCGTATTTTCATTAACCGCTGGGTTTTGCAAACTGGGAAGCGATTTATCCCAAGCCATTTTCTTCCCGCAGCCCCCTCCACCCTCCAGCACGGTGACTTTCCCTGTGACCCGGAGCTGTGTAGCCGCGGGTCCAATTTGCGCATTGTGACCGCCTTGCATAATCCCCCGCCCCTCCCCCACGCCCCTTTTTCTTTCTCCCCCAAGCAAAATCCAGTCATTTATATTCCGGGGATAAACGGTATTCTTTTGGCCCCCGAAGCTTGCAAGCTGTGTAACACCAGTAATTCCTCCTAACGAATTTCCCGGGAGCCCCCCTGACACACACCCCCACGTCCACACCCCTTGCACGCACTCACAGGCAGCCCCTAAGCTGCTCTAAGTAGTGCATTAAAGTAGCTGAGCAAAATCCATTCTCAGCCTGCCCCGCGCTTTCTTCCGCAGCCTTGAGCCCAGCGCGGACTTCGCCTAGCGCTGGGTTGCCAGGGTGAGGACTTACAATGCCAGTTATTTACACGTCTGCCTTCTCCTCCCCCACGCCCCGTTCCTAAATCCCCCTGGCGAGGGCAACCTTGATACTGAGACTCGTAAAATTCCCGCAGCTTCGCCTCCTGGGGAGGCTCCGGCTGGGTGGCCGGTGGCGGCGGGGGCTCCCGTTGCTAACCTAGAGGAGCCGCTGCAGCGCTGGGCTGGGCTGGGCTGGGCTGGGCTGGACGGAGCCCGCTGGCAGCTTGCACGCGTGTGTGCTTCAGACAAAAGCCGTCGCTGCTTCCCTAATCATCTATGAATTTTTTTAAAAAATGACTTTGGTTCTCCGGCGGCCTGTGTTCATTTGACGCTGGAATGTTCAATAAAAAGTGGCCTCAGACGGAGGGCAGAAGGGTTGCAAGGCGCACTGGTCACTGCTGAGGCCGAGGACAGGGCCGACTGGACGGCCTCCGCACCTGGGACCAGGCCACCCCGCGCCCGGGAGCGCGCATTTGGCGATCACCGCGTATTCGCTCTGCTCCCTTCACCACTCTCTTAACCTTACCCTGTTCAGGACTCTTAGAAATGAGGAAAACAAATACTTTTCAATGCAAAAGTGAATATCCTAATGAAACCATTAAAATCCACCCCCATGGAAAAAGAGAATGAATCCTATGAGAACTATAATAGAAAACTATGTTTTAATCATTACCAAAAAAAAAAAAAAACACTTAAGGTATGGTTTCAAATTCAGAGTAAATCGGGCCAAGTGATTACCTTGAACCTTTTAATAAAAACGTATAAAAGTTATTTTAAGTTGAACTAAAGTAAATTTTGTCCCAGAATTGTTGTTTTTTTAAAAAAAAAATCATGCTTTCTTTTATTTGTGAATTTCAAGAATAAAAATTATGTGTTCCTTGTTACAATGAACCCTTTTATCCAGGATTTTGCTTTCTGTAGTTTTACTTATATATGGTCAACAGCAATCCAAAACACAAGTGGAAAATTCAAAAACTCTTTTCCAGCTTTAAGTGGCCCAGCCTCCTGCGTAGCTTGGTTAGGTCTCAGGGCAGCCCACTCCCTCCTCCCAGGGTGAGACTCGCCACTGTATCCAGGGGGTCCATGCGGTATATGCTACCTGCCCAGTAGTCCCCTAGGAGGCCTCTTGGTCTTCAGATCTGTCCTGGTATTCTATAGATCACCATGAAGTCACCTTTCCTTAACTCTGTCACGGTCCCAATCAGAAGAGTACGGATACCATCCATGTTATGACAACACACAGTTCTCATTGTTCTGTGTTATTACAGCCACTGTTGTGAATCTCATAGGATACCCAGTGTATGAGTGAAGTACTAACGCACGGATGGGCGTATTGGAGAGTCTTTGGTGCTACATCCCCCTGGGATGAGGGGTCCACGAGATCTTCAGCTTCTCAGTTCAGCTGCGGCATGTGCGTGGAGGGGCTGAGGTACCCAGGGGGCATCAGTCCCATCTGTCTGTCACTTGCTTTCTGCTAGGAGAGCCCTAGAGGACAGGTGACCACAGGTCCCACCGCAGCTGGCTGTCAGCGGTGCTAATCTAGGACCAGCGCTGATTGTTCTTGGGCCCTGGTGGGGAAGTCAGAGGTTGCCTTCGGAAGGCATCGGCCATGAAAGAAGCTGTAGATTTTTGCTGAGAGTCCTGGGAGAGAGCGGGCCCTGCAGGGGTGGGCAGGATCTCTATTGCAAGTGTGGCCTCGAGCCTGTGACCTTCTGGGCCGGGACTCCTCTGTGTAGAAGGTCGGCCAAGGTCTTCTTCCCCTGAACACTGGGCTCTGTTCTCACTCCCTGGCATCAGTGAACCCATCCAAAGCTGCTCCTGTGACGTCTCGGGGCATCTGAAACCAGGGGCTTGGCTGAGAACAGCACAGAACACTGGAAAAGCATCCCAGGTTCTGCACGGGCACAAACTTCCTGGGTCTACCCTCCTGGAACGAGAGCAAGAAGAGATGACTGTAATCAAAGGAGCACTGGCATGTTGGCATGTTGACATGTTGGCATCTTGCCATGTTGGCATGTTTGTGTTTTTGTTTTTTCACTGCATTGTCTTGCTTTGCTCCTTTCTGGCTTAATCCTACCCTGTAGGTAGAGATTTCTTCTTCCCACCCACCTCTCGGTACGCTTCTCTTCCCGTCTCTCAGAGGGCACCTCAAGCCCCAGCTCAGGACATGGTCAGGGGGCTCCAGCCCTGTGTTGGTCCATTGCACAGGTGAACACGCACCTGGGCTTCACTGCCCCCTTGGCCCACGTTCTTCTGGGAAACTATCTGAGCATCTAATCAAAGAAAGACTTCCTATCTCTACATACTCTGGGGCCGCTGACAAGTAAAACACTCAGAAATTCCAGTTGCTTCTGATATACCTGGCCCAGGACATCCAGAGATTCTCAGCAGCAAGCCCCTGTGTCCATCTGAGCTCTATTTCCATGTGTGACGGTCAAGTGACGGTGCTAATTTCAATCTGCTTCTGAGGACCCATAGATCCAAGCCCACCAACTGTTGACACTTTCAAATATTCCAGAATCCACCGTTCTGACATAGCATTATCTTTATTCATTGTTATTGACCTAACAGCGGCTAGGATGATGGCTTTTAATAGTTTCCACTGGCGACCTACAGAAACATATTTCACGCAGTAAGGAGGGACATGATTATGTAAGCATGACAGAAAACATTGACTCCTCTTGGAGTCCTAACCTTGAGGACCCCTGTTGGTTCCTCAAGTACTTCTTGAGGAGTCATCCTCACCCCCAAGAGCTGGACTGAGCTTTGTCAGCCCTGGAGCTTGGAGAAAGGGCTGCAGCACTGAGAGGCACTGTGCAGACCTTGAGAGGCCCAGCCGCGAGGAGACCAGGGCAGGGTGTTCACAAAATGCCTCCACACAAGCCACGGAAACCCACATGCAGGAGTGGCCTGGAAAGGAAAAGAAGCAAAACTAAGACAACTTCTGCGAGCTCCAAGCGCTGTCAAGAAGAAAAATAAGGGGCGAACAACAAGGCAGAGAGCTGTGAAATAAGACTTAGCAGAACCCGCCTTCCCACGCAGCAGGCCTTCTGCAGATTGGCAACAACCAGAACCCCAGCATCATCTTGTTTCTGACTCTGCCGCAATACCTGAGAGCCATCGTGATCGCCCCGAAGGGTAAGTCAGCACACTACACATCCCAGGACCTGAGCAGCAGGAGCTCCTGCTGAGTGAACATCTCTGTGACTCCGCTCCGCACCAGAGGGTGACAGCAGAAGGTCTTGCCGCTGGGTGATGCGTTGCTCACTCTACCTCACTATGGGCCTTCGGGGACACCATACACTACCCCGCTGACCAGTTGAAATCTAGCTTCTCCTTATTCTTCAGGTTCATACCAACATTAGCAAGTGGAACCACCAGGAAAGAACCAAAACTAAAGATGATTTAGAGGAGAAGTAGGCCCTGTCCAGGCTTCGATGCTCAGAGCCCTGTCCTCGGCTCACAGTTGCACGCTGCATGCTTCCTGCAGCATTCTCAGTGCCTTCAGCCTCTCCTCGGGGTAGTACAGTGAATGTTGACTCGTGTAATATCATCCAACAATTCAAAGTAATTAAATAGCAGCTTGTTTTCTGCCTGTTCTAGTATCGTGTCTTCTCCCGGTGTACAAGATGATGTTGCATCTTTTTCTCTGATAGTTTTAATCGCTGTTTCTAAAACTCACAGCAAATACTGTTCTTCAAAAATGTTTTTCAGATGTCTTCTGGTGTCCAGGAACTTTGCAAATTTTCAAAGTGTGAAGTCGTTTTTTCATACATTGTAGGAGAGCATCTTCTGAAGACTTGGTGCAGCTGTGTTAACCTGGGGGTGATGATTCCCAGGGCGGGGCTTTCTCACACATCGCTGATACACAGGGACAAGGAGGAGGGGTCCTCCTTCACAGCAAAGAGAAGAAGCATGCAGCTCGCACTGGACCCAAGACATCAGGAGGTAGATGATGTCAGAGGGACAGGGACATCACGCCTTCCCACCTCTTCACCTTTGCCCTTCTGTATTGTCAGCTTAACAGCTGAAGCATCTTCCCTCCCATTGCTCAGTGTTGTTCAGCCAGAGATGGCCTGGGCCTGAATTCTGGTTCTGTCCTGGCTCTCCCAGACCTGAACTAATGTCTGTGCAGCCCGGCCAGGCCATGTCGCCCGACTCCTCCGGGATCTCCAGAGTTCTACCAAGAACCGGGGTTTTGTTGCATTACCTCTGACAGGAGCTCAGGATCCTGGAATCCTTTCTACCCACTCCCAACCACTTACTTTTATACCTGATTCCCAAGGCCTCCAGTCAGCAGGGACTCTCGTTTTCTGTATGGGTTTTTAGGAAGAGGAAAGGAAGCAGGTTTGGTGGGGCCTGGGTGGCCGAAGACCACCTGCAGAGCCCTTGCTGGGTGGCACCAGAAGGCAAATTAATAGCCCAGGGCCTGTGGTGGGGCCAGCGTTTCTCACAGTCTCCAGGCAGTAATACCACCTGCAGTGGGGTGGGGAAGAGATAGCAACAATGCTTCTGTTTGGGGGTTGCATCTGTGTTCCAGTGAGGCCCACTGCAGCTGGAATGGTCAGGTTCTGGACTGGACTCTGTCCAGCTACTCGAAGATAAGCAATCTCCCCCAGAAACACCGCAGAAGGGTGAGCCCATGGGGCATGGCAGCTGGCCCTCAGAGACATCCCTACAGCGCAGGCAGGGCCCAGCATGTCACCTGGCTGTTTGCTTTCTTCTCTGAGTTCTGCATGCCCAACACTGCCTCAGATGCCCCTTCCTGCCCTGACCCTCCGGTGGGGCTCAGCCCTTTCTTTGTGCCCCTGAGTTTGGATGTCAGTCTCTTTCCCAGAACAATGGCTTGCAGACTGGCTCTTGAGGCTCTGGGATCCATTTCTTGGGTCAGCCTCTCTGCAATTTGACTTCTGCATGGAGCACCCACCCTACGTGGGCCTCAGGGAAGACGCCCTTGGCTGACTTCTTGGCTGGTACCCCTGGAACCCCTCCTCTGAGCTCTGACAGCTCTTTAGATGTGGCTCTAATTTTAGTCTTCCTTGTGATTTTCAGGGACTCACTGAAGCTACCTCAGCACCCCCACAATGAGCAGGGTGCAAAGGGGCAGAAGTGGGTGTTTGCTGCCAGTCCTAGAAACCAAGAGGAGAGTGAGTCTCCCTGAGTGAATGTGGAACCCCAGGTCACTCAGCACAGGGAGGGGATGGAAACAGCACCCCTGAAATAGAAAAGTGACGCCATGTCCCATCATCCAGCATGAACACCTGCCTCAAAACACTGGCTTACATTTGACTAATCTTGAATAATAGTGTTTAAACTAGATCTAGGTTTAATTAACAGATTTGCTACTGGCTTACTACTGATGCGTAATGGAATCTTAGTCATTGGACTGACTCTAAATTCAACTTAGTTGCTGTATGTTCAATGGGTGCGCTGTAGCTCCATGAACAAATACGTACGGAAATCCTATTATTTATTTACCACCTACCAAACAGTTATCTGAAAGAGTTAACTAATAAGCCAGTGAATGATACAGCCTTGATAATAAGTGCGTGCTTTTTAAATGATAATTATAAATATTTTGTCTACATAGGTTTTTGCTCTTGGAAATGAAAATGAGTTCCTAGGCAGGGGCTTGGAGGAAGCTTGTTTTCATGGTTGAAGAAATAACACTCAGATAAAGTGCTATACCCCTGCTGTAACATGGTTTAGTTTTTATAATTGAAAACCTTCCCTGTAGCTTCTGTGCCTGCTGGGTGCTCCTGCAGGTACCGGTGGAACTCGGCTGTGAGGCAGAGTCCCGGTGCCGCACTCCCGGGTGAGGCTCTGGAAGGGATCCTCACACCACCCTGTTTTGCTCCAGTTCCCTTGGCACAGGCACTTGGCCATGAAGACTTGAAAGAGCCCTGAGCAGCCTCTGTGAGAATCCTTACTCCTCTGTGCTTATTCTACCTTCCGTAGTCTCGACTGGGCTCTACAAATATTTTTCTTGAGCTCTTGCTACAGTTCGTCTTTCTCTGCGGTAATAAGAATGTCTTAAACAATTTCATCCTTTAAAAAGTTCTGCAGGCACACACCTCTGTGTTATCTTAGGGCTGCTTTAAATTTAACTGCATGTGTCCTTCTCCAGAGCAGGGTTACCATAGGAGGAGGAAGAGGCTGCCGAAGTGGAGGAACTTAGTCAAGAGTGAGCCCCACCCCAATGCCCGACATCAGAAAAGGACGCTCACACTTTGAGTTCTCAGCCCTGAGTCTGGCATTTGCCCCCTAAGTCATTTCCCTCTCGTGTCCTATTTTATTTGTCGATGTTCAAGTCACAGAAGCTCCGAGAAGCATAAAGCAGCCTGTTCAAAGACAAGACAAGATCCACTTTTCTTCCTCCCACTTTTCCTCAGCGTTTTGCATTCTAAGATAGCTCGATTTAGCAATGCATCCCGTCTTTTTCTCAGGACACATAAGTGTCTTTCATAAGTGTAAGTTTTAAAAATAGTACTGCTGAGAAAGATGGCTCTGTAATGCCATCTGTAGGTGAGGAAACTGAGGCAGAGAGTGACGGAGCAGTTTGCTCAGGGACGTTCATGACTAAGCACAAGCTCACTTGGACTTTGGATCTTAATTTATTCCAGAGAAGGGCCAAGATCCAGACTATGCAACTCACACATGAAAAAGCAACCCAAACAAGACTACTTTCCTGAATTTTAAACAGAAGACTTAAATTGCTTGCAAGTAAGCACAAAATTCTAACTTTTAGGATTCTGTGCAATCCTACAAAACAGAGGCACAGATGGACAAAGGAGAAAATGATGAACAGAATGAGAACAAAAAATTCACCTTCGTACTGTACAAGAATGACACTGTGAGGTGCTTTTCACAATGCTCAGGATAACAAGACAATTCTTACTCGTGTGTGCATTCGCCAGTCTGCTTTACCAATCCATAATCAAGATGTAAGTGTGTTTCCCTGTTGTGTGTTTTAAGCTCAACATAATAACAAAAATAAGAATACCCTGGCTCAAACATGACTCTTAGAAAAATGTTTTCCAGATGACAAATTTCAGAACAAAACAACAATGATGAAAGTTTGTATTTGCATCTTACGTTATAGTGCTCCGGATATTTCGATATATGGTATTCTTGATCGTGATGTTCACACTGGATTGCATTTTATTTTCCACAAATTTCTAGGCCCAGTGCAAATATGAGTGACATTCTGCCAGCACAGGATGTGTGATAGACCTCCCGTGGCCTCAGAGATTAAAATCCCAGGAGTTTCTCAACAGGTCAACCAAGGAGTTAACAATGGTTCAGACACTACCTAGTCCATAGGACCCCAGGCAAAGGCAGGAACACGGAGATCAGGAGCAGGGGATGAAGCAGGGAGGTCCCAGATACCCAGGCAAGGCGCTGAGATCGCGGTGGACAGGCCTGGCTCAACAGGTAGACACCGGATTAAAGCCAGACAAGGAGCAGTCTAGCTATGGCTTCGAGGCAAGTCCAGCCAGGAGCACTCAGACTGCTGCAGCGCAGCTCCACTCAGCAGACAGAACCAGCCACGCGGCAGCTCTTCGTTCTAGTTTTCCATGGACAGTAGCCACATTATTTTTTTTTTAATTTTTATGTCGAGCTCTACATGCATGTGGGTATGCCTGTGCGTGTGTTATAAATCCGAAGGAAAACAACTCTGAATATTTAAAGTAAACAGTAAAAAGTAGAAAGTTTCAAGGACTTCTTAAGTTGCAAACATTTCAACAGGAAGACAGATTGCCTCTCAATAGCTGTGTTATTATGTACATACAGAGTAACATCGAGATTGCCGTGGCTAACTTAATTAGGTTTCTCTTGACACCATTCTGGTTTTTCATCATCCGTTTGTAAAAATCATAAAATCGTAGGAACAAAATTTTTTAGAAGTAAAAAAATAAGATGAATCAAGAGACAAATATTCTCCAAAGCGGAGTTTACAAAGGAACGCAAGAAAAAGATGCTGGAGGAGGCCTGGGGAGGCAGAACCGGGGCGTGTGCTGGGCTCTCATTTATTGGTCACTTCCTCCTTCCTCAAAGTAGTGGAACAACTGAAAGACCTTTTTGGTACTGATCGATCCATAAATACAAATATGTCAGGGCTTTGAAAAGTTGCATGTGAGATGAGGGCTTGGGATAAGCTAAATAGACTTATAGGTATGTTTTCCAAAATAAATTATTCAAGGCAATATTAGAAAAGGAAAAATTCTGTACCAAGAATTTTTTTTTCCAGAAAGATATGGATGAATTAACACCATAAGCCTGAAATGGTAATTTTATGTTAATCATCTTCTGCATTTCAGAGTGCATCAATACTTTCATGTGGTCTTGTGTGTGCATATGTGTGTGAGTGTATTTGTGTGTGTGAGCATGTGTGTGTATGCATGTGTGTGTATGCGTGTCTGTGTGTGTGTGTGTGTGTGTGTGTGTGTGTGTGTGTCTGCTTTTCCATGCAGGCAGAGTGCATCTTAGCAAATTCCAGACCAAGAAATAAATGTCCTTGACATTCCATTTAATAGACAGTGGGTGGCACCATCTTAAGGAGCGGATGATGTAAGCTTGCTTTTGGCACTATTTTCTTTATTTGGGCTACAAACTCTATCCAAATGGTGAAGGACTTTCCACATTAGTAATTAATAGGGCCCAATTATGCTAACTATCATCCAACTTAGGACATCTTAGAGGAAAGATAAGAGATGAATAATTTGAAGTAATTTTCTTGTAATCATGCCAATCACTTGAGCAAAGTAGTTATTAAAGAAAACAGTATTATGATGAATTACAGGACATCTAACTCTGAATACCTTTTCTTATCAGCTGCTTATAGTTTCTAATGCTTTAAAAAGGCAAACAAGTAGAAGTCTATGTCGAATCACACTCTTCCTACCATAAATAATAGTTTGTTTAGTAAACCCTGAATTTTAATGAAGCTTGAAAGGCAGGCTTTACCTTGGTCTCTGCTCCCCTCCTGGAAAAGAGCTGAAGATCAGGGCTTCACCTTCCCCTCCGAGGTAGATGAGCAGTCTAGAATCACCTTGATGACTCGGGAGGCTTCCAGTTCAGATTTACTGAAGTGATTAGACATTATTTATCTAATTAAATGTTCAAAACACATCATTATTGAAAGGAATAAATTCAGTACATTTGTTGAGCGGTGTTAACTGAAATGTAACTGCACATCATTTGACTTTTTAACATTTTATTATATCTATTAAGTCTTTCTGTGCTTAATTAAATCAACTTATTTTTTACAGTTAATTTAACATGATTTCATTTTCGTTACGGAGTTTGAATCAGATATTATGGAGAAAGCCAACTGTATACACAAATTAAGCTTTGACTCCTCAGGTGTTTGCTTGAGGTTCTGTGGAGTGTCCCAGCCCCAGGGGCCTGCCATGATTTTAAAGGGTGTTTTTTTTCCTCTAGTCCAAAGTTTCCTCCTCATCTTCACTGCTACTATTTTAAAACACTGCCATTTTCTTCAGACCACAGAGTCACTGAGTCAACAGATGTGTGCTTCTTGCTGGTCTACTGGGCTGCAGCCACCATTTGGATAGACGCGTGTTTTAATTTTTGGAGAAAAAGAGAAAGAGAAAGAAAAGAAAAGAAAGAAAGAGGAAAGAAAGAAAGACACAAGGGAGGGTCTGGGCAGGAACGGAGCCCCTGCCCTTGCTTTAGAGCTATACTTTATTAATTGTTCCTCTAGGAACAAGGGTGCCAAAAAAATAGCTCTCAGCCCCTGAGTAAGAGCAAAGGGCCAGAGCCGGGGACCGGGGACAGCAGCATGGAGGAAGTTATGGCTGCGTGGAGGAAGTTATTTCATAATTATTATTACTGTGTCCAAGCGATCCGTAGTTAGCAGCGTTAGTCTCTTCCCAAGAACCCCAAACCATAACACAGGGGCAAGAGGCGGAGCAGGATTGGAGTGACAAAAAGTCTGGTGTCAATCAAGGCGGGGGATTGTGAGCAGCGATTTGGTACATTCAAATCTCCCCGAAAAGTGTCTAAATGGGGCCAGGGTAGGGAGGTGCTGCGAACAAATGGGACAGGAACATTCAAAGGTTGCAAGTGCCCGGGTGGAAAATTCTAATTAGACATTTACGTCAGCTCGCAAAGCTCCTTATTCTCCCCAAATGTTGGAGTGTTTCGTATTCCGTCAGCTCCCACTGAAAGCCCAAAAAGAGAAGGTTTCTGAGGCTCATGTGGGACCCATGGGATGATGACAAGTTTAAGAAGTGGCCACACAGGCTGTGGCTGGAGGTTCAGAAGCCTGCAGGGGACACCAAATTGGAAAGAAGGAA